>BQNB010062451.1:5197-33632 GCA_026074375.1 Tanacetum coccineum | reverse complement strand
CCGGATGTCGTGTCCCAACGAGAGATGAATTTGAAATTCACAAAAGCGTTTTGTTTGATGCTTGATTGTCAAATATTTTGGTTTTGGTTTTAAAACTAATAATAAACTATATTGTGGAAAACTAGAAGGGGGGTTTGAATAGTTTACCGCTTTTTAATTTTATTTTATGTTTATGTTTGTTTATGAAAACTTAGATTCGACTTTTTGTGAATTCAATACTTGCACAATATGAACAATATAAATGAGTAAAAGTAAATAAAAGAATAAGAGAAAAGAGTTGGAAAGATCAAACCACAACGCAAGGATTTATAGTGGTTCGGTTACGAAGCTCCTCTTCGGCCTACTCCACTCCCCGAACACCAAACTCGAGAGTTTTCTTCACTATGTCAACAAACTCTCTTATGGCAAAGAAAACCGTACACAGCATTGCTTATATCAATTTCTGACACTAAGCTAAATGTCGAGTTCTAATCTTAGCTAGAACCAATCTATCACAACACAACTTCACAACTTGTTCACGACTTCACAACTTTACGACTTCTTCACGACTTCACAACTTCTTCACAACTTCTTTACAACTTCACAACTTCTTCACAACTTCACAACTTCACCTCTCCACACTACTTATATCACAACTATCTATCACTACTAAGAGAGATCACCAAGATCTAACAATGCTAACTACAATCACCAAATCCTAACAACTACAAAACTTTACAAGATATACAAATGATTTATAATTTACGATATGGATGTAACAAGGTTGCAATATGCACTCAGGGTGTAATACTTCTTCACTTGATGATGGAAGTATTCTTCTCTTGCACTTGAGGAATTGAGCTTGGATCACATGGAAACAAAGCTTTATAATTAAATGATCAAAGTATTTTAGTGAGATATGTGGGCTGTTTTAGAACAGAAAGAATGAGTACAAAAAGGTGAGAAAATAGTGGGGAAAAGTCCAGTATTTATTGGACAAACCAGGGGAGTGTCTACCTATGTGCGGTCCCCTTAAATAGGTGGGCGGTCCCCTTAAAATTAAGGGGGCCGCCCGTGTATTTAAGGGGGCCGCCCTAGACTAGGGGCTCCCCAGTTTGTCTTTTGTGTAGGGGGAATTTTCTGGAACTTTTCTAGCCGTTTTAGGTCTGAAAATTTGAATTTCAAAATGTTTATTTTGAATAAAACATTTCTTTTAATTGTAGAAAATGTAATGTTTATAATATTTTATAAAAGTGTGAGGTTGAATAAAAATTTTCTTTGATCATAAAATGCATTAAGCATTTATTTATTCATACCTTTAAGTGATATAATTTTCGAAATGAAAATTTACTACTAATTACTTGTTTACGTTTAATTTTACATTGAATGTTTTTATATTTTATGATTATCAAAACGTAAAGATGTGAAAAATATTAGTAATGTTTTTAGGCATTATATTTTATCAACACAATGTAAGAAGCAAACTATAGTTGCCAACTCTACTACTGAAGCATAGTATGTAGCTGCATCTAGTTGCTGTGGACAGGTATTATGGATCCAAAATCAATTGCTTGATTATAGATACAACTTTATGAATACCAAGATTTTCATTGACAATGAGAGTACTATTTGCATTGTGAAGAATTCAGTGTTTCACTCAAAAACAAAGCGCATTGAGATAAGACATCACTTTATTAGAGATTCAAATGAGAAGAAGCTCATACAGATGATCAAGGTTCACACAGATCAAAATGTTGCAGATTTGCTCACAAAAGCATTTGATGTTGGAAGATTTTAATATCTGATTGCAAGTATTGGAATGCTTAACCCCTGAAGTATTGATTGAGGGGAGGTAAATTGTATGCAGTGAATTATACTCAATGATGCTGAAGTGAAAAGTTGCATAACAACAAGCAAAAGTGGATGAAAGGTCAGGAAATCCCACTGAACCATAACACACATTCACAACTGCTTCACTATCTAATCTTGAACCAATCACTGTTCCATCATTATCTTAACCCAAAAAGACTCAAAAACATAGGAAAGCCAAAAAGGACCACTGAGATATCTCAGTCTAGTGGACCTATTCCCCTTGTAAAAAATGAGACTGTCACTAAGGAGTGGAAAGACAGAATGGAAAGGGCTGCCACTACTACTTCTAGCTTAGAAGCAGAGCAGGATAGTGGTAACATAAATAGGACCCAATCCATGGCAACACTTAATGAGCCTCTTCCTTAGGGAACTGGTTCAGGTAGTGGTCCCAGGTGCCAAGATACCATATTGGGGGGTGCAGAAGCTCAAACTAGGTTTGAGACTGCATCTATAAAGTCCAATAATCCACCTCTCTCAAGAGTTAACACACTTGGAAGTGGGGAGGACATCATAAAACTAAAGGAATTGATGGAACTTTATACAAAACTGTCAGTAAGAGTGATTTAGTAGGAAAAAGAATTAAGAGAAATTGGTGAGCTTAAAAACAAAAAGAGAGTTGTGTGATATAAAAACAGATAGAGGGAATTGGTGAGAAAAAGAATTGAGAGATATTGTGAGATTAAAAACAGAAACAGAGCTTGTGAGAATCAAAATTCATGATGGAAATGCTTTTTGGAATGAAATTGGAGTTAATGTTGGTGTCTCAAAGTTAATGCTGCTAAGCTTAAACTTACTGCTTCCAGTATTAATTTATGATGCTAGGCATACACTTACTGCTGTTAGGCATAAGTTAATGCTGCCAGGCATAACTTACTACTACTGTGTTAGTTACTGCTGTTAGGCATAAGTTAATGCTGTCAGGCATAACTTACTACTGATGGGTTAGTTAATACTGTTAGGCTTAACTTAATGCTGTCAGTTCAAGTTAATGTTGCTGAGGGTGATTTCATAAATACTTCGATTCAGGGTTTTAATCAATCATTTGATCGATTTCAATCTTTGTTATACTCTCTAATCATAAACCCTAACTCAATTTTATTTTCAATCATCAAAATCCATCACAATGTCGACCTTAAAGTTCGCTGAAACACACAATTTAGTCGCGTTTTTATCTAAACCTGAAAAAAGTGTTGGGTTTGAGGAAATTGTTGATTTTCTGAATTCAAGCCACATCAAATATGCTTTAACGGTTAATCCTATATTATATGAATCATGCATTCAACAATTCTGGACAACTGCCAAAGCTAAAACGGTTAATGGGGAGCGTCAGATACAAGCCCTAGTTGATAAGAAGAAGGTGATCATCACTGAGACGAGTATAAGACGTGATCTTATGTTAGAAGATGTTGAAGGTACTGAATGTCTGCCAAATGATGTGATTTTTGAACAACGGACAAGAATAGGGTATGAAAAACTGTTTTAAAAGCTTACATTTTACAAAGCTTTCTTTTCTCCTCAATGGAAGTTTTTAATTCATACCATTCTGCAATGCCTTAGTGCTAAGACAACTGCCTGGAATGAATTTAGTAGCAATATGGCATCTGCTATCATCTGTCTTGCCACAAACCAGAAATTTAACTTTTCCAAGTACATTTTTGATAATATGATGAAGAACTTAGAGGGTGGGGTTAAATTTCTTATGTATCCAAGGTTTGTGCAAGTGTTCCTAGATAAACAAGTTGAAGGAATGTCCAAACATAAAAAGGTCTATGTTACTCCCTCAGACACAAAGAAGTTTTTTTCAAATATGAAGAGAGAAGGAAAGGGTTTTTCAGGGAATGTTACACCTTTGTTTGCAACTATGATGGTTCAAGCTTACATGGATGAAGATTCAGCTGCTTCTACTGATTCCCATCCCACACCTATTATTACTCAACCATCATCATCTAGACCTCAAAAGAAACAGTCCAGAAGGAAACAGAGGAAGGACAGTGGTCCTACAGAGCCTATCACTGATGAAGCTACTAATGAGGAGCATGTACCTACCCCTTCCTATGATCTATCTCTTAGTGGTGAGGATAGACTAAAACTTATTAAATTGATGGAAATTTGTACTAACCTACAAAAGAAGGTTCTTGACTTGGAGACTGTGAAGGACACTCAAGCTTTGGAGATTGAAGGTTTGAAACAAAGGGTAAAATAGCTTGAGAGGAAGAAAAAATCAAGATCACATGGGCTTAAAAGATTATACAGAGTTGGTACTTCAAGGAGAGTGGAATCCTCTGAAGAGAGTTTGGGTGCTGAGGAGGATGCATCCAAACAGGGGAGGAAAATAATTGATTTGGATGCTGATGCAAAAGTAACCTTGGTTGATAAGACTCAAGGTGGAAATAATGAAGAAGACTTGATGTTTGATACTGGTGTTCTGGATGGAGATGAAGTGTTTGTAGAGCATGTAGTTACTACTGCCAGTACTACAACTATTGCTACAACTGTATTTGATGAGTTGACTCTAGCTAAGACCTTGATAGCAATCAAAGCAGCTAAACCTAAAGCTATTACAACTGCTGCTACAACAGTTACACCTGTTAGACCAACAGTTACACCTGCATCTACACCTGTTAGACCAAGGGCTAAAGGGATTGTTTTTCATGATCAAGAGGAGCAAGCACCTGCATCTAGACCAAACATTTCTTCTTCACAATTACAACTTCCACAAGCTAAAGACAAAGGTAAGGCAAAGATGGATGAGCCTGAAATTCCTTTAAAGAAGAAAGATCTAATTGCACATGATAAGGAAGTTGCCAGAAGATTAGAAGCTGAGATGCAAGCTGAATTGGAAGAAGAGCAAAGGGTTGCAAAGCAAAGAGATGAAAAGGCTAGCTTAATTTCATGGGATAACACTCAAGCCATGATAGAGGCAGATTTTGAGTTAGCTCAGAGACTACAAGCAGAAGAACATGGTGAATTGAGCATTGAAGAAAGATTAAAACTGTTTGTAGAGCTCATGAACAAGAGGAAGCAACATTTTGCAAAGCTTAGAGCAGAAGAAATCAGAAGAAAACCACCCACCAAATCTCAAAGAAGGAATCAAATGGTCACTTATTTGAAGAATATGGCTGGATACAAACACACTCAGTTGAAGAACAAGAGTTTTGAAGAAATCCAAATGTTATTTGACAATCAAATGAAGTGGATAGACTCATTTGTTCCTATGGATTCAGAGGTGGTGGAAAGCTCAAAGAAAGATAAAGCAGATACAGAGCAAGAAAGCAGTACTAAAAGAGCAGCAGGTGATGAGTTAGAGCAGGAAAAGGCTAAGAAGCAGAAGATTGATGATGCTAAAGAAGAAGCTGAAATGAGGAAGCTTATTAATATTGTTCCTGATGAAGAGGAGGTAGCAATAGATGCTATACCATTAGCTACAAAACCTCCAAGCATTGTGGATTGGAAGATCATCAAGGAAAGAAAAGTTGGTTTCTATCAAATCATAAGAGCTGATGGAAGTTCAAAGAGATACTCAGCTTTTATTCATATGATCAAAGACTTTGACAGAGAAGATTTGGAAACCTTATGGAAGTTGGTGAAAGCAAAGCATGGTGATACAAGACCTGAAGAGGAATATGAGAGAGTGTTATGGGGGGGATCTGAAAGCAATGTTTGAACCAGACATAAGAAGTGAAGTATGGAGGAGCTTACAAGGCTACAAAGTGACTATTTGGAAGCTTTTTGATTCTTGCGGAGTCCACTTTGTAAGATTTCAAAATTTACATATCTTTATGATGGTGGAGAAAAAGTACCCCCTTTCACCTACCACAATCACAAACATGCTGGACAAGAAACTTCAAACTGACCATTGGAATAAGATGTGTTATCAACTCCTAAAGCTCATGGTCAAACAACAAAAGAAGGAATAAAGTGTTTGGAAACATCCTCCTAGTGAAGATCAAGCTTTTAATCAAGAAACTTGAAGATTCAGGAGATGAACATCAAGTTTAGGAGAGGATTGTTGGGTTTAAAAGGCTTCATGATGATTTTGAAGTTTCTGCTGCTCAGGTATATATTAGTGTTGTCAAGCAAAACTTAATACTGTTCAGTAAACTTAATGAAAATTATGCTAAGTAGTTAGTACTGGTAGTGTAATGTTACTACTACTAGTTACTACTGTTAGTATAATTTAGTACTATTAGTATAAAGTTACTGCTGTTAGTAGAAGTTAAGACTGCTCAGAGTTAAAGACAGAAAATATGCCAAGTAGTTACTACTGATAGTACAAAAGTTACTATTGTTAGTGTAACTTAGTACTGTTAGTGTAACTTAGTACTGCTAAGGTAAAGTTACAACTGTTAGCATAAACTTAGTACTGCTGATGAAGAATGAAGAAAATATTCTAAGTAGTTAATGCTGCTTGTGCTCAGTTAGTGCTATCGATTATAAAGTTACAACTGCTGAAAAGATTACAACTGCTGAGAAAGGATAATGACAGAGAAGAGATCAATGACTTATCAGAGAAAGAATAAAGATTGATTGAAGAACAAAAATACTTACGAAGATAAGTATTAAGTTATTTTTGTAGAAGATATGTATAAGTTATTTGTTTAGAAGATCATGATAACTTAGGAAAGTATTGTAAGCCATGTAGGAATCCTTGGTGTATAAAAGGAGGTCCTAGGGCATAGAGTTCTATGTACAAAAATGAGTCATTCATAAAATTGTCATAGCTTCAAGGTCTTGTAACCCTAATACTGTTGAGTATTCGTATTTAATATATTGAAGCTGAAAGTTTGGTAAACTATTGTTATTGAGTTTGTTATTTACTGTTTCATTAGAATTCTTTTTAGTATCATTGACTAGATTCAGCATAGTCTTTGATATTCACATTCAAAGTTTCTACCATAGTTGTGTTTGATCTATCTTACATAACTATACCTTACATAAACTGAGGAATTTAAGATCCATTCAAGTGGGATCAATAATTTATGTTGTCTCCTTGTGTTAGGAAAGTCATTTATGTTGTCTCCTCGTATTAAGAAAGTCAATAACCTGTGTTAGGAAAGTGTCAAGTCAATGTTTATCTTGTAGTTGGCTTATGATCCAAGCCATGTCTTTTATTTAGTATATATACCGAATCATTCTTCATTATTCAATCAATTAAAATTAAAGATGCAAATATCTCTCAATCTTCTCTCTATTTTCTAACGGAGCCAGCATACGCTTGAAGTGATGCCCTATCCCGATACAACCCCTAACAGGGTCGTATCAACTAGTGCTTTCATTAAGAGCTCTCGTTGAGAGGGCTTCCGATTTAGGTTACCAAAAAAAATACTATTCATGAGTTACTATTCATCACAGTTACTATTTATCACAGTTACTATTCATCAATTACTATTCATCAGTTACTTTTCATCATTTTTTCTTGAATTATTATTCATGGCATCGGAGGGCAGCGATCCAGACACATAATATGCACTATCTAGGCTCTTGCAAAGGGGTACGGTGGCCGATTACCGGAATGAGTTTGAGATGCTTATAAGTCGAGTAACAGGGAAATCTGATTCATTACTTATAACGATTTATATCTTCGGACTTAAACTGGCTCTACAACGTGCACTTTTATGGTCAAACCCTACCACTTTAGGTGAGGCTTTTTCCTTATCCCGCGTAGCAGAAGCACGCTTCGCGAACCAAGGGCTGACTATAACCAGTGCTACACCAAACCTGAAGCCCCCAACCTCTCCAATTCTTACAATAGGTAGTTCCTAAAATTAGGCATCTGATTCTCCTACAACACCAGATGTTGCACACGAAGTTGCACTAGAAATTCCATCAGAAGCTTTACGAGAAACTACTACAACCTCTGACACAGTTGCAAAGATTGAAGAGACTGGAGAGTTTTACACTTCAGAATCTGAAGAACATGGAACTAAGCCAGAAAAGGGAAAAGTAATGATGATGGTTTTAAGTGGGGTGCACAGGAGGCGTCAACCTTCGAGGAGCTTAAGCATCGGTTATCTACTATACCGGTTTTAAGTTTATCAGATTTTACTAAGGTCTTTTTGATTGAAGCAGATGCATCCGCCAATGTGATATGCACGGAGCCATTGGAAGAACCCATAGCTATACATGACTGACAGGTAGTGTTGACTACAATGCAAAGAAGATTATGGGATCCTGGAATAAAGAGTGCTTTTCAAGACGACACCTTGAGGGCAAGGTGGTTTCGAAGGAGTGAGGAATGTTACGCCCTCAGTTTAGGATAATATCATAGTTTATTATGTTTAGGATATGTGTTGAGTCATATTAGGAAAGCCATTTATGTTGTCTCCTTATGTTAGGAAAGTCATTTATGTTGTCTCCTCGTATTAGGAAAGTTAATAACCTGTGTTAGGAAAGTGTCAAGTCAATGTTTATCTTGTAGTTGGCTTATGATCCAAGCCATGTCTTTTATTCGGTATATATACCAAATCATTCTTCATTATTAAATCAATCAAAATTAAAGATCAAAATATCTCTCAATCTTCTCTCTATATTCTGATGGAGCCAGCACACACTTGAAGTGGTGCCCTATCCTGATACAACCCCTAACAGGGTCGTATTAATCAAACTCACTTTCGTAGGAATCACGATTGCATTTAGCATATGCAACAAGCCTTTTAAACCACTTGGTGGCCCAAGTGGATGAGTGAAGTCTCGTGAGGGTTTCCAGAGAACATACCCACAAAGTTCATTTACTTATACACGGTTTTGAAAAGGTTTCAAACTGATTTTTGGTTTTCAGAAAGGGATTACGGCATAATCATGGGATTGGTTACGCAGTAATCATGTAGTTTGAAAATTTTGAAAGTTGAATTTAAAAGGTTACGATGTAACTAATTCAGGACATTACGCCGTAATGATATCTATTACGGCGTAACCAAGAGGGTTACGCCAGGACAAAACCTTTATACCACATGAAAACGAGTCGAGGAGACCTCAAATTCCACTTCATTATAGAGAGAACCTGCAAAATAAGAGAGAAACCAACAAAAACCAATCTAAAATTTAGAAATAAAAACGGATTGTCTCCCGAAAAGCACTTTTGTTTATTAACGAGTCTTTAAGTTAGACTCCAACTAACTTTATGTTTTCCTAGTAGTTCTCCCTCTTTCCTGATCATTCCCATGAATCTAGAACCGTTAACTCTTCCTAAAGGCTGGGCATCATCTAACTGTTTAGTAATACGCACGAAACTCTTTTTATTTTTGAAAGAGTATCGTTTGACTTCAAAGGTTTCACTCTTGACAAAAGGTGGTGTGTAGCATGGCTTCTCTATGCCACTTTCCCACTGTTCTTCTTCCTCGAACCCTTCATCGTACCATTGGCATGCAGTATCCTAAAACCTTACACATTTCTCCCATATATCAGGGCATACTTTTTCATACCAACCCTTAAATCATATTCATTTGCCAACTGTTCAATCTCACTGTCAAACTTTTCCTTGTATACATCAAACCTCCTAGAGTATGGGTCATCCCGTGTCTTCCCGAAGTCAACCTCAAAATTAAAGTTTTCTTTTACCCATTCCTTAAATATTTCACACTTAATAGCTTCATTGATATTTGTATGTCCTAACTTAATTTTTACCCACTCTTCAAATGAGTTATCCCTTAGACGTGGTTTCTTGACGTTAGGGAAGTAGGTGATTATGCGCAAAGTGTCATTTGATGGGCTATCACTTTCCCGAGGAATGTATGGGTGGGGGTATTCATGGTGAAAGTCGTACGGGTCAGCATACTTTGTGGCTTTTCGTGATTTAACATTAAAGTCATAATTCTGTGCTACCCATTCGTAGTATCACCGTTCGCGAGTTACATCGTCAATATTCTTGTTCCTGTACCTCACTTTAGGAAGTCAGCGAATATCACCCCAATTTCCTCCAACATTTTGTCTTTCATGATCTCGAAAACATATCCATTGCTTGAGCATTCCACTTTCCTCTTTTCCATAAATAGCATCATATCCATTACAAAAGATTAAATCGGGATTACAAGTAGGTTACTTTTCGTAATCCTTTTCATAATCCTTAACAGTTATACGAACAGGTTTGCAAACATGCCATCTTGACACTACATTTTCTAAGAGATGGCTTCCTACTTCATCCTTTTGACTACCTTCAAGTTCCTGCATATCATCACTTAAATCAACAGTGTTTATGCTTACATCGCTACAGGGATGTGTACTTTGCTCAAATAACAAGCACGTAGGGGAATCATAGGGGAATACATCAGTTTCAATTTCTAGAGGGTTGAAGTATTCGCTTTCTTGAACAGAGCTTGCCATGTAAATTTTTTTAAAAGGAACTCTAGAGTGACATATTCCTCCATTCATATCAAACTTCACTTTTTCTTCACCTATTCCTAACAAAATTTCTCTCCTGAAAACATCTATCTGAGCATGTATTGTTGCTAAAAATGGTTTGCCCAAAAGCATTGTTTCGTTAGGTCCTTCTAGCATGTCAATAACTACAAAGTCAGAATGGAACATGAATTTATCGATTTTTACTAGGATATCATCCACAATTCCTAATAGGGCCTTCTTTGTCATATCTACCATTTCAACTACCATGCTGGTTTCCATAAGGTCAGCCAATTTCAAATGTTTAAATAGTGATTTAGGCATCACATTAACACTAGCTCCTAAATCAGCCATAACATATAACTTAAGATTACCAATAGTGCAAGGAAGAGTAAAACTTCCTGGGTTCATTTCTCTAGGTGGTAGCTGGCACGGTAAGGTTTCTATACTGTCCCCTTCTTTAGCTTCTGTTACGAAAGATACTCCCTGAATTTTGCTAGTCCTGCTAGAAGGTGCTTTAATTTGAGCGTTTTTGTAAATTGTCTTGCACTCTTCAACCACTATTTTGAGGATGTCAATTAAGGCATCCTCCTCTTCCTCTTTATCTTGCCCAGTTATGCGTTTACCCATTTCTGCATCTAACTATTCATCTACATCTTCATCAGAACTCATTTCTTCATTTTCATGATGAGAGTTAGGTGCACAGAGGTCATAGTCATTTAGATCTAAGGGTTTATGTGTATTTTTAGTAAGTGGTTGGGCAGGTTTAAAACAAGGGAGAAGTGAGGGAAAATAGGCATTGGTTTTCAGTTTGTCAAGGTGATGCTTGTTTTCCAAGACCTTACTTCTTCCAAGGGTGGTTGATCTTAAACTCCTAGTATAGGATTGAGCATACCCCCTGGGATGCCTTTTCATCTCTGCCTCATACTCCATATATTCTGCAATAGTCATGTTTTTGATATCCTTTGTTATCATCCTATCGGATTCAGTTCTAGCCATTCCCTGTGCTTGGTTTTCCTATGTCAACATTAGATTTGCTCAATGGTGAGGTTTTCAATCTCTACCTCGTTCATCATGTTTTTTGAACAATTAATGAAAATTTTAGAAATCAAATTACAACTAATATTAGCTCACCAGCAGCGGCGCCAAAAACTTGAACCGTAAATTGTTTTAAATAATTAATTGCCAAGTTTTAAATTTATAAAACTCGTCTACCGATACTCGCACTAATAGGCAGAGAACCCGGTCGTATATAGTGCAGTAGTTTGGTAAATCCGAGGTCGTCCCAAGAGCTAAGGTTTACTAGTTTTAATTTGATTATGTCACGTTTGAAAATGGTTTTAAGATGATTTTAATAACTACAGAAAAGCAAATGCAGTAAAGTAAAGTGATAGAAGATTTCAGGGAGAAAAGCGTGCTAACCTAACCATTTCATTACTAATGATATGATTACATTTTCCTGTGCAATGTTCAATTATAAGTTTCATTAGTGGTTCTAATATCGACAGACCCGAATTGGCATTTGAGGTCTGTCTTATACTCATTATGCGATCCCACATTCCCATACGATCATACGAGCAGGGCATCCAAGTTTGTAGTTTTTAATCCCCAACTATCCTTAAGACCAATCTATTATCTAAACTGATTATTAACCCCCTCTGAAAGAGTTCCTGTGCTTTTTAAGTATTTAATATGGCAAAGGTTGAAATGTGGTAAATTCCTACACTAGGGGTAGGTGCCAAGCTACCTAGTACCCCGCTAATCCCAGCTTCAATAGGGTAAGTCTAATAACAGGATTAACAAGATCTAAGCCACCCTCTATACTACCAAAACACAAAGATCAACAAAAGGCTATAAGGATATCTAACAAAACCATAATTGAACAAGAAATAATAATCATATCAATAGCAAATACATGGTTAGGACAACACTAAGAGTGCTTAGCCGCTCATGGTAACAGTAATGCAAGAATTAATGAAAGTAAACATGGATTGAATCATCATTGTTCTTATAGTGACTGTTATGAACGATTAAATACAAGAATTAAGTAAAGTGACTTCTCCTTTGGACCTTCTGGTGAAATGCTTTAGAACTTGGGGATTGGTTTACCCCTTGGGACTGTGTTGTGAGTTGTGCAAGTGAGTGATGATAAATGAGCCAGATGAGGGCTCCATTTATATATTTCAAAACTGTTACGGCGTAAACCTTATGAGACGTTACGTCGTAACCTTGCTACGTAGGCTTCCAATCTTCTAGGCTAAAATGATGTTACAGCGCAACCTTGTCGCCTATGTTACGTCGTAACGCTGACTCGGATAAATCATCTTCTATGAATTTTGAATATTAGGGCGTAAAGTAGGAGAGGTTTTATGCCATAAAAGCTGTGATGACTCATTTCTTCTTTAAAATATGTTACGAAGTAATCCTTCGGGGATGTTACACCGTAACAAGCCTTGAACTCTTCACTTTAGTGCATTTCATGTCCAAATCCCGCGTCTTTTGTTAAAATGCTCACTTGGTCCCTGAAAACTAAATATAAACAATTAAGTAATGTTTTCACACATTTATAACATATTTATAAGCATTTTCATAGGGAATTTGATATTAAAATGTATTAACTATTTGATGTTATCATGGTTTCATTGGTGGTTTCTAAAGTCGACAGACCTGAATAGATATCTTTAGTCTACCCTATCATTCCTGCGATCCTGAATCCCTCGAAAGTCACGAAGGTAGGGCAACCAGGTCATAGTGATTAATCCTAACTATCCCAAGAACTAGTCTAATAACCTATACATTTATTAACCCTCTCTGAAAGAGTTCCTGTGCTTTTTAAGTATATTACGTGATAGAGGCGGTAACCTGGTTAGTTCCTACACTAGGGTTAGGATGATCAACCTTCCCGAGTACCCTGCTAATCTCATGTTTAAGTGGTGATCTAATAACAGGATTAACATGATCTAAACTACCCGCAATACTACCAAAACCCAGGGTTACACGATAGTCAAAGGATATCCAACGAAACCATAATCTAACAGGAATCAAACATTATAACGATAGTAGATTCATGACTAGGCTAGCACTTGAAGTGCTTAGCCGCTCATAGCAACAACAAAGCAAGAATTAATAAAGATAATCATGGATGGAAAACTCATAATTCTTACATAAGTTGTTTATGAACAATTAAATACAAAAGTAAGTTAAGTGTGATCTCCTTTGGACTTCTGGTGGAATTCTTCGAGCTATGGAGGCCTTGATCACCCTTTTAGATCTGTAGTAGAATGGTTGATGTTAAAGTGGCTCAATGAGGCCTCTATTTATAGATTTCAAATATGTTACGGCGTAACCTTTTAGAGGTTTACGTCGTAAACTGCTGACGTGCACTTTCCATCTTGCAATCTTAAAGGATGTTACGGCGTAATCAAGTGTCTATGTTACACCGTAATGCTGACTCAAATGACTTATTCTTCCATAATAATAATGTTACGGCGTAAACCTTATGTGTGGTTATGCCATAATCTTGTCGGGTGACGTGTATTGCCTTAAATATATTACGGCGTAACACTATCGTAGGGGTTACGCCGTAAAGTCTCATAAGAATTCGAGTTTTCTTCATTTTTACGTCCTTTCCCCGTGTTTCTTGTCACATACTTGCATTTTACCTGAAAATAACGAAATAACCGTAAAAGTATCGAATTCAAGTATTTATAAGACAATTGCAAGTATTTTTAGGGGAAAATTGACATTAAAAAGTATCAAATATTTGATGTTATCACTCTTAGGCTGAAACCCCCCTTATCCGTTAGAACAAGGATTAACGTAGGTTTAGCATATGTTTAACATAGAATAGAATTAACATAGTTTAAATTAACTAAGTTTAGTTAACCAAAATATTAATACAAGATTTCCTTCTCGCTCTTAGCGATTGACACCCTACTTACCACGAAACTCCATCTAATCGGATACACTGCCCGTTAAAGTGTTGTTTTAGGTAAAGTCGGCAAAATATAAATTTAAAACTTGAAAACGTAAATAACACGTACACGACGACACATAAGAGGACGATTTAACCAGTTATCACATGTTTCTTCTTCATTATTGAGAAAACCAAGGGAATACTAATTTCTTTCACTTGTTTTCATTTCCTTTTATTCGTTTTATGGGTAATTTTAAAAGAACGTTGAGGACAATGTTCAACTTAAGTGTATGGGGGAAATAAGCCTTAGAAACTATTCCTTCAATTGCCATTTGACCTGTCCTTAAAATGATGAGTAATATATCGAAACATAGCAAAAAAGGTAATTTTAAACAAAATTTAAAAAAAATTATGACACATACCGACGAAAACCGAGTATTAATCGCGTCTCATGGATAGGAATTTATATGTCTAGCACAAAAACCCTCAGAATTCCACCCCAAAATGTGAGGTTCGCCTTTAGATCTTTAAGAATTCGGGTATCCATTTTTGATACCCAAGATAGTTTATACCTTTAGCTTTCTCTAGTTAAGGTTCGAATGCAGTCATATGTGTCTATTCTTTCGTTACGGATGTGTACGTATGGTCTTTGTCGCCTTTTCTGGAGCATTGGTATCAGTATTAAATTATATGAGTGTACCGATAGTGTATTAGATTCTAGAACTTATTTTTGTGATGCATCCTGAGATCGCATAGTGAGAATTAGGATTTGCTAAATGATAAGAGGCACTAGGATTAACCCATGTTTTAAACCTGTATTTGTTATGATGGTCACATCGATCATATAACTATCCTACACCTGTGCTTCGCACTCAATTTAATGCAAGACCCCCTAGTACACCCCTCCGAGCCTATCCTTTTCACGGTTCTCATAATTTTCTGGCTAAGCCAGACTATTAATGAAGAGCATTGTTAACCCTTAAACCAATTGTTACACCCAAACCGCCATAGCCTACCTTGTATGTACTCACTTTTAGTATATTATTGTTTTAACCCAAGTTAATTATTGAGTACACGGTTGCTAAGTCCTTATCCTTGTAAATACAGTTTTGAGACGATTAGGATTCATGGTAGTATTTATTTCGCGGAAGAATAGGGAAGAAAAGTTAAGTTAATACCCCCATATGTTTGTCAAATGATCTCCATGTTATGTTGATCCACCTCAATTTGGGGTCATTAGTTAGATTGTAATTATGAGTTCTAAAACTCAAGTGTAGGGGTACATCTATAAGCCCCAAGTGATGTATTGTTATTCGAAAAAAGAAAAAAAAAGAAAAGAAAAAGAAAAGAGATTGATGTAGAGTTCTGTAGAGTTTGTATATCTTTGTTCGTGTCCTTAGCTTAGCAACCCAACCAACGTGTATTCTTATAAATGATTAGCTAACCCTTTCACCCCAAATTCACCCAAAAAGCCACCCCAAATATATCCTATCCGTTTCCGTTTCCATTAATGTTATCTTACACCTACACCCCACAACCCTTAAAAGACCTCTTTGATAGTAATGATTAATACTTGCGCCTAGCAGTGGAGCTTTAATCCTTTACCAAGCCTATGGTAATTTATATGCCATGACAGGTAATGAGTGTTAATTTTCTATTTCCCATAATTGTTATAATTTATTATATACCTGAGTGAAAGAGAGAATCCAAACACTTATGTGAGGTGCTAGTATATACTTTCCGTGCTTTTAATTACGAGGTCTAGAAGGTTGTGTCGTAAACTGCTTTTAAAGAGTAGGTTAAATGCCCCCAATATTGCTATTGTCTAGGTAGAAAAGCTCATTTGCTTGAGGACAAGCAAATCCCAAGTGTAGGGGTATTTGATGAGGTGTCATTTTATACACTTTTTTAGGGTCATTTAACCCCCTAAATCATGCAAATATGCCCAGATTATGTGCTTAATCATTTGTTTTTGTGTTTTTAGCATTTGAAGGAAATACACGTGACTAGGGTTCAATTGGAGAAGAAACGGACAAGACTACGACTCTACACCAACTATCTTAAAGAAAAGCGTAAAATGCGTGGAGATGGCGTCGCCAATTACAAGCGACGACGTCAAAGTTATCAAGTGACGGAGTCATGGAATTCTAGATGGCGTCAGAATGAAGCCGACTTAAAAAACCCTGAAAGACCGTTGCGGCACGACGGCGTCAGGAACATAAAGCGACGCCGTCGCGCTTGTTTTCTTATATATACAAATCCATTTTTAGGGTTTTAGTGTGTAACTTTTGTGAGACGAACTCTAGTTTTAGAAGATGACTTTGGCAGCCTTTAGGCTCGTTTTTAAGGTTTCAAAACCCTCTTGTAGCAGCCTCAACTGCATGATTTAATCAAGTGAAGTTCATTTATCCTTTATCACTTAATATGTCTATGTGTTTTGTGATAGATTCTTGTTCTTCTCTTTTATTTGCCATGCAAGGCTAGATCTATCAGTATTTACTTACGATTGCATGAAACTTAGATTTTAGGTCCTTTTAATGTTTCTTCTTGTAATGGATATGTGCGTAAGGCTTTAGAAAACTAGCCATAAGATATTAAATTGGTATAGACGTCTAGGGAAACGTGAGTGTGTAGAAAGGATACCATCGGTAACAGTCTTCATACTACCTTACCCCTAATATGGTTGATCCCTCTTAAGATATTTCAATTGCATTTAATATAATCTTAGGAGCCTTGTAATAGTCTTCATACTACCTTACTTGTGCGTTGCCTTAACGGAATATTAAATAGACAAAAAGAATCTTCTCTCAACCTAGTAGACCGTGTTAGATTCTGTTCGAGCCTTCCCAACCTATTCCCTGAGAGAACGATAACAACCCCCGAGTCTTGCCTATACTACACTACAACGGTTAGGTGCTCTACCTAGGGAGTTGTAAAACTTCTTGTTGAAGTCCTACGACAACCGCATCAGTGATACCAATAAGCAATGCATAGTATAATTATTGTTTGTTAGTTATATAAGTATTTCGTCTTTCACATCTTAAGGGCCTATTTTAAATTACGTCACAAGGCCTCTAAATTTCACGAGACGACCCTGAATACAACGTAAGTTTGTACTCAAATTTCTTCTTGATGCAAAAGAAGTTGAATAATACTTTAGGTGTTTATGCAACAATTGAATATATATATAGATTATATAACCAATGACTTAAAGGCAATAGTTTAAGTAATTAAATATGGTTACGTCAATAAATAGTCTACGAACTTTCTCAAAATTCCACACTTAAGTAATGAGCTTACAAAAATACTATTATCACTCACGCAACCGGCTACCACTGATAGAAATAAGTAATATTATCGTTTGGTGTTTCCACGTTAGTAGTTAGGGCCTACTTTTTTTCCTATATGACCAATATCTAACGGTATAAACTTATAAATTTAAGCAGCAACTATATGTAAGCAAAATACATATACTTAAGCAGAAGATATTTAATTTTCATGAAAACAAAATACAAACCAATCTAAACATTGAAATTTCATGAAAACACAAACACATCTAAACTTAGAAATTTCATTAATTAACATATAAATTTCATTACTAAAGTAGTATAAGGTTTGATCAGCTAATACATGTTAGAGTACCCAAAAAATAGCATAAGAGGATACCAGAATACTATTTTAACATACATATTGTTTTAACTACTAGATGAAATATAAACAAAATGATGAAATGCTTTCATCAGCTTTCACCGCAAACCTTTCTTTTCCCTTTTTCCTTGTTTGCACAACTTCCAGGTTTCTTCACTCCAAATGACCTTTTCACAATACAATCTCATGTTTCAACATTTGCTAGCCTAAGCATGCAATTCTTGATTGGAGCTTGGCTATTGACAATGACTGTTGGAGTTGGCTTCTTTGGCCTTTGTACCTTTTTACCTCTAGACTTTGAAAACATGAATTCTTCAATGTCCTCGTCCGTGGCATCATCGTACCATTTAAGAAATGATTTTGAGGGCCCCTTGCTAGACACAATGTCATCTGAGCTGCTGCTTTGCTTAAAGTTGTTGCTTTACTCAAACCTGTTGCTTTCTAAATAGATGCTGCTGTCAGAACTAATCAAAATAATTACTGCAAGAACAAATTAAGAATAGTTACAACTATATGTAAGCTACCTCCTATCCATATTATATTTACATGCTATATGTAAGCTACCTATTATCCATATTCTATCTACATTCTATATGTAAGCACTAATGAACTACCTACTATCCAATTTCATTCCTTACGGTTACATTTACATGCATTAAACACTAATGAACTAATAAAAAAAATTCACTAATGAACAACACCCCTGTGTAACATCAATAATGCCTTACCTGCTATCTAATTTCATTCTTTACAGTTACATATATATGTAAGAAGCATCTTACCTTATATCTACATGCATTATAACAAATATACTAATGAACAACACCCTTGTGTAACATCGATAATGGCTTTTAGGTTGCCATCTTATAATCCTAATGCTGAATTACAGTTCATATCCATTACAATTACACTACATGAATGATCTAAAAACCCTTATCAACAAAACCTTATAGCTGAAGCCATAAGTTATAATGCATAACCATCCTAAGCTCAAAGAAATTAACAACTTTTCATAATTTCAGTAAACCCATAAAAAGGACAAATAAGCTAAGCCAAGCACCCCTTAAACAGTTTCAGTAAATGAAAACCATTATACCCATCAACAAAAACACATGTACCTAAGCGAAACAACAACCTAAACGTAGCAATAATAACATGATGGTGTTTTTTTCGTGCCAAATGAGGTTAGAAACTGGTGCTAATGACGACAATCTATATACACTTATAATCATAGAATAATAAATGACATACCTTTACCTTTACTCATGGTGATTATCAACTGAATAATAGGTTAAGGAAATGGGGAATTAGTGTTTATAAGAATTTAGGAATTGAGAATTAGGGTTTTCGAACTGAGAATGAATTTGGGAATATGATGTTTGGTTTAGGGGTGGGTCGGGTTGGTTTAAGAGGGGTGAGTTATCACATTTAGTTTCATAAATAAAAAAGAATTATATAAAAAAAATGGTGATGTGTTAGTGTTAGCCGGTTTCAGTCGGCGACCCATTGCAAAAATGGACAATATTGGTGGTAATGGAACACATTTACTGGTTTCATGGGTGATAATTGTATTTTAGTAAGTTTGTTATTTTGAGAAAGTTCATGGACTATTTATGAGCTTAACCCGATTATATAATAAAACTTTAAGTTTGTTAAATTAAAATTCACAACTAATTAACGTGAACGAGGTTTTGGAGCCCGCGTTTCGCTGCGCGTGTCGCACCCCGTCAAAGCGGAAACACGAAGTGTAGCAGAAATAGGCACCAAGCATAAGATAATAGAACAACACCATACATAATATTAAAATAAGTCTGAAACATTACAAACGTACATTAGATCCAAACATCGGATCATAAACATAAGTCTTTATAGATACAACATTGTCTTTAGAAAAAAAAGATAACTTCATATGCAAGTGCCTTGGAAAGACATTACTGATGATCACCTGAAATGCATGAGAAAAATGGGTCAACTATGAAATAGTTGGTGAGTACATATGTTTTAAATAGCACGAAAGTCTTTTAAACAATATCCTCATGGTAAATGTCCTATCAATCCATCTTGTTACAAGTCCCACCCATACAAGACTTGTAAGATATGAATTCACATACATTCCCATAATAAAAGTAAGTTAACAAAATGAACGTAAAGAAGTCAAAATACACTTGGTTGCAAAACATAACATGTATAATAGTGCCATGCAACAAATGCCCCTATATAAATAATATGCGTTCCATAAATAGGAAACGAGAGGTTGGCCGACCTTTAATAACGCTATCCATAATATTTACCCTCCTGAACAGTGGAGTGCTCGAACAGTACGTATAGATTGGAGTGTGAACGGCAAACCAATTGGGGACTAACAATGTGAGGACGTACGAACGGTACACCCACATCTCCAACACTATTACCCATATTACAATTACATAAGTCTAAGTCTAAAAAGCATGTCACGTCAGAACTAGAGCCCTAAGCTCGTCAAGTTAAACACCACTCAAAATGGAAGTGTTAAAGTCTATTTTGTCAAATCACAATAATTGTCAAGTCACGAGTATTTATCAAAAATACTCTAAGTCATAAAAGCAGCCAAGATTTTCATGTCAAAATAAATTAATATATATCAAAGTCTCACGTAGATGTTAAAAATAATACGTCAAGTTAAAGCATGCATTTCACCCCAAAAAGTATGTAAAAAATGGTAAAAAGGGGTATGTGATTACTCACCACGTTACGTATGGTTAACAACTTCCAGTATCTCCAGTATCTAACATCTAGCCAACTCTCTTCCTTTTATCATAAAAATGATGATGTATATAACCCTTGCATGCTTATACTACTATCATGCATTCATCTTCATGCCATATTTATGTTGTATAATATCTCTATTTGTTGGTTACTTTCACCTCCCTTCAAAGTCTGACTCTACCTTCGTATTTTTTTTATGATTCTTAGTTTAGAAATGAACCATAACTTTGTGCTCCATAGTATTTTTTTGACGTATGAGAAAGAAGTGAAATTGTATCAATTATATTTTTTTAAACATATTTATACTAGATTTAGTGCTTACTCATGCACTTAGGAAATTTACTTGTCAACTTTATAACATAATAGAGTATGCGGCTTAAGTATCCAAAATAATGACTGAACATAGCTAAAACTAAGAGATGAATTCCTCACTAAGATTTAGTCGTGTCTTATTATTATCTCTACTAGATCCTAAAGTAACAACAATGCACAATTAGTACTTGAGCTGGCACTAATAGAGACGTCACATATTCTTGCCATAGAAAATTGAATCTAGATCAATCCAACAAGTATCAATTGTATACTTGATAACACATACGTTACATTTTATTTATTTATTTATTTATTTATTTTTATATAAATTTTAGCACTTGAGGAAAACATTTTTTTAGTATACACAAAATACCTTAAGTCTAAAACGTAAATAAATAAACGCGTAGGTGCAAATACCGGGTTATGCCTAAAAAAGACGTAGACATGTAAAAAAATGTACTAAGTTTTACTTTTATTATTATTTTATTTTTGTACGGGTGACACTAACTATTTTTTTTTAAATAACTAAAATATTATTTATAATAAGTTGACGTTTATTAGGATCGTAGGTCGAACGCACATTCGACAACAAGGCTTCTTAATAAAAAAATAATCTAAGCACAAAATGACCCGACAAGCACAAAATAAACTTAACACAATTAAGTTTAGTCAAAGACGTTATAAAAAATTTATCAGTCACCAACATAAGTTAGACGGTTCTCACATCATCCATTCGTTAGAAAGAATTGCGTCCCGCAATTCAGTTCATCTTATCCAATGATTGTGCACTCAAAAATAGGTGTGGGTACTTGCGTTTGATCTCGTCATCGTGCTCCCATGTGAACTCCGGACCTCGCCATGAATTCTATCGAACTTTAACGATAGGAATTCGATTATGCTTTAGTGTCTTGACCTCAAGGTCCATAATTTCCAATGGCTCCTCTATGAATTAGAGCTTGTCAGTGATATGTAATTCCTCCAGTGGGACGGCGAGCGTCTCGTCAGTTAAGCACTTCTTTAAATTTAAGACGTGAAACACATCGTGAATTCCACTCAACTCCTACGGTAGCTCAAATTGGTAGGCTACCGGACCAATTCTTTTCAACACCTTGAAAGGTTCAATATATCGTGGGTTTAACTTGCCTCGCTTTCCAAAGCGAATCATGCCCTTCTATGCCAACACTTTGAGAAGCACATTATATTCGATTTGAAACTTTAGGGGTTTTCTGCGATTATCGGCATAGATTTTCTGTTGGCTCCTGGCTGTTCTCAGCCTTTCTTTGATTGTCATGATCTTGTAAACTATCTCTTGGATGATGTCGAGTCTTATCAGCTATTTGTCTCCCATCTCTAACCAACAAAGTGGCGACCTACACTTATTCCAATACAAAGCCTTGAATGGCGCACATTTGATGCTAGTGTGATAACTATTATTATATGAGAATTCCACCAAAGGCAGGTAAGTATCCCAACTACCTCCAAAGTTAATCACACAATCTCGTAACATGTCTTTCATCATTTGTATCGTTCGCTCGCTCTGATCGTCTGTCTGCGGATGATAAGCAGTACTCATATCAAGTCGAGTACCTAGAGCATCCTGAAGTAGTCACCAAAACCGCGACATGAAATGACTATCTCTATCTAAGATAATGGAAAGAGGTACTCCATGTCAAGTAACTATTTCATTAATGTACATACGGGCAAGCTTATTCATGTTGTAGTCTTTTCGGATTATGCAGACTTCGTCAACCGATCCACTACAACCTATATCGAATCATGCCCTCTTGTAGTCCTACGCAAACTTGTCACAAAATCCATCGTGATTTCTTCCCATTTCCATACTAGAATTTCTGGTTGATGCAATAAACCGAATGGCTTTTGATGTTCTACCTTGACTTTAGCACAAGCCAAATATTTTTCGACATACAAGGCAATGTCTTTCTTCATACCTGGCCACCACTAATACCCCTTTACATCCTTATACATCTTGTCAGCTCCTGGATGTATAGAATATCTCGATCTATAAGCTTCATCCATAACAACCTTCCTTGGGTTGTTAATCTTTGGGATCCAAGCTCTCTCATTTAAGTATCTGACTCCGTCATACCACGTTTCAAGTTTGTGGTCTGCACCAGAAAGTGCTTCATCTTCTAAGTTTTCATCTTTCGTGAGCATCTAGTATGCGAGATTTTAAACTCGTTTGGACTAACATTCCCAATGCTCGTACACGTGAGGGTCTCAATCTCTCTTTTCTGCTAAGAGCATCTGCCACTACGTTTGCTTTACCAGGATGGTATTTGAGTTATCAATCGTAGTCACTTAGCAGTTCAATCCATCTCCTCTGTCTCATGTTGAGCAATTTCCGGTTTAGGATATGTTGAAGACTTTGATGGTCGGCAAAAACCATACACTTTATGCCATAAAGATAGTGCCTCCAAATCTTTAGTGCAAAGACTACAACTCTAAGTTCCAAGTCATGTGTGGTGTAATTCTTTTCGTGCTTCTTGAGCTGTCTTGATGCGTATGCAATGAACTTGTCTCTTTGCATTAGCACGCAACCCAAACCTTTATGTGATGCGTCACAATATACCATAAAATTTTTAGTTCCTTCGGGTAAAGATAGAATTAGCGCGTCACATAATTAATTCTTCAATGTTTAGAAGGCCTTTTACTGCTCTTCTTCCCAAACAAACTCATTGGTCTTATGTATTAGTTTCGTCAATGGTTTGACAATCTTTGAGAAATTCTCGATAAACCTTCGGTAGTAACCCGCCAAACCTAGAAATTAGCAAATTTCCGTAGGTATTCTCGATACTTCCCATTTCTTAATAGCCTTAACCTTGGTAGGGTCTACATGAATTCCCTTTGCGTTAACTAGATGACCAAGAAAGTGTACTTCTTGTAGCCAAAATTCACACTTATAGAATTTGGCATATAACTTCTGGTCTTTGAGTAGTTCTAAGATAATCTTCAAATGTTGTTTGTGATCCTCTTTATTTTGTGAGTAAATCAATATATCATCAATAAAGACTATGACGAATTTATCCAAATAGGGTCTACAAACCCTATTCATCTAGTCCATGAATATGGTAGGTGTGTTTGTCAACCCAAATGGCATGACTAGAAATTCATAATGCCCATAACGCGTCTTGAAGGCCATATTGGGAATGTCTTCCTCATGAACTTTCAACTGATGGTACCCTAATCGAAGATTGATTTTTGAGAAGTAATTAGCGCCATGCAATTGATCAAAAAGGCCATCAATTCGAGGAAGTGGGTACCAATTTTTAATTGTCAGATTGTTCAATTCCCTATAATCAATACACATACTCATTGATTTGTCTTTATTCTTAACAAAGAGGATTAAAGCTCCCAAAGGGGATGAACTTGACCTGATTAAACCTGTGCTCAAAAGTTCTTGTAATTGCCCTGATAATTCTTGCATCTCTGATGGTGCTAAACGATATGGCGCCTTTGCTACAGATGCCGCTCTTGGTATTAGATCAATTTGGAACTCGACTTGCCTAGGCGGAGGAAGTCCAGGCAAATCTTCAGAAAAAACTTCCGAATAATCTCTCACTACTGGATATCTTGGATGAGCTTCACCTTCGGATCTTTCTCTACAACGTGTGCCAAGACCGCAAAGCACTCTTTCTCCAAGTACTTGTGCATCTTAATAGCCAACACGATCTTTAAATCTCTCGCGGGTTTCTCTCCTTGCACAATTAAAGTTTTTCCACCTTTAAGAGGTATTTTTAAAACTTTCTCGAGGCAATTGATCTTGGCTTGGACTTTGGTAAATGAATCCATTCTAATTACCACATCAAAACTTTTCAGCTCAATCGGAATTAAGTCAATGTCAAATAACTTATCAGTTAAATTCAGCTTACAATCTAGCAATATCTCCCCAGCCTCATACTCATAGCCATTTGCATATTTAATAGTATAAGAATCTTTTAGACACTCGAATTATTGATTATCAGCCCCAGTATCAAATAGAACATATACGTAGTGACTATTTAAGAGAAACGTACTAGTTATCAAATTGGGATTTTGACTTGTCTCCCCAACTCCAATCACATGAACTCGACCTTGGGTCGGTGCTCTCTGATTTCTAACATTGTTATTGTTGTTATTGTTGGGAGCTCGGTTCAACCTCGGGCAAACATTCCTGAGGTGATCAAAACTTCCACATTCATAGTATGCTACCCTTTGGCAGTTCCTAGCAAGGTGACCCGTCTGCTTGCACTTGTCACACTTTGGCAGTTTCCTGAGTGACGCATGTTACAACATGAACACTTAGGGTGTGGGCCCGCATATGGTTGTGGCTTTTGGGCAGCCATTCCATAGTTTCTAGTCACTCGTTGCCTCTTATCTTGCTAGTCATAACCTTAGTTTCTTTGCTGGTCTTCATTCCTCTTCCTTCCATTGTCATTTCCCTTCGACACCTCACTAGATCTGACCACATCATTGGTCAGACGGTAAGCCAGTCCTACAGTAGCTTGCAGGGTTATTAGGTTGGATGAGGTGACCATCCTTTTGATCTTAGGGATCAAACCCCAAATGTAACGATCAACCCTTTTCTCTTTGGTGGAGACCATGTGAGGAACCATTCTGGCCAGCTAATTAAAGTGGGCCGTGTATTTGTCAATCTCATTACCTATCATCGTATGGATTTAAAACTCGGATTCAAGTTTCTGCACCTGATCTTTCCTACAATACTCCTTTGTCAATAACTTTTTGAAATTATCCTATGATAAGCCATTTGCAGCTTCACGCCCTCGTGTCTGCACCTGGGTGTTCCACCAGGTTAATGCTCAACCTTGCAACAGACAAGCAATATACTCAACCTTATTTCCTTCAGCACATTTGGTGATACTGAGCTTTGACTCTACACTTTCAAACCATGACAGCAAATAATGGCACCTTCAGTGCCATAAAATTCCTTAGGATTGCTAGCCATGAATTTCTTATAGCTACATCCATTTCCAGTGTTAGAGGAACCTTCTCCGTCGTTGGTCCGTCTTGTATTATGGTTTGTAATGATTTAGGTAAGGAGGTCTGTCAATCCAGCAACATTGTTGGCCGGGTCAACATTGTTGTTTACTCCTGAACGTGTGGCCATGATTCTACAATTGACCAAAAACATTTGTTTAAATAAGGTTTTGACAGAATAAATTCTTTACGTGACACATATATAAACATTTTTTTGCAAGGTAATATCATACAAGTAACATATTTGAATACTAATTTAATTAATGTACCAAAAGAGAAATAATAGTACCCATTCGAGGTTTTTAATAAATACAATAATAATACATATCAAAATTTAGCACTTGGCCTCTTTATTAATATCCGAAAATTTTAATACAAAGAGAGTACAACAACCATAAACCTACATACAAAACTATACATCATCCTACATACAAAACTATACATCATGAGTCTGATAACTTAAAGTAAAGACATAAACGATACATATAGAACTAAGCTCCAAACACCATCCTTGACACAAATAACAACAATACAACCAACACTGCTGATATGGCCAAATACCAAGTCATCTTGTTTAATGCTCTTGCCTCGAAGGCGACACACTGATCTCTATTCACCCGCTGATCTATCCTCTCTATATGGTTCATAATGTCATGTATGGTTTGGGAGTAGAGAACGAGCCTAATCTTGTGGTCCTGTGATAATGCTGTCAGCTGATGCATCCTCTCAAGCTCTTGGCATTTCATGTCGGGCCTGTAGTTCCTGGGCACATCAGGTCGAGGCCAGTAGGACGTGCAGGCTGGTCCATGGCAGCCTGTCGCAAGTACCTATCAGTAACCAGAGTAGGATCAGGGGTGGATGACTCACCAATATGATACACACTTTGGGTGGGGACAAGTGACTCGTACATCCCAAGCGAGTTTCGGGTCGAGGGTATAACCCTCATCCTAGCTGTCTATCTCAAGTAAGGTCTTTGGTGAGTCGGTGTAGGTATAACGGTAGGCGGTGGAGGTATAATAGTAGGTAGTGGAGGTATAGGAGTAGTTGGTGAAGGTATGGGAGGACTGGCGGTCTCTTAACTAGTAGCCTCATGCTCTGACTCAAGATCCTTGAAAGGTTCTTCTTCCGAGCTTGATATCATGTAGGGGTAGTGTGCAGACTCGTTGGCGATAGGGGTTGATGATGACCGTGACATAGTGACTGTAATAAAACGGAAATAAAGTTGTGCTTAGTCTAAACAGGTCATATTGTAGCAAAGATAAAACATATAGACATAGATACATATAATGTACGGTAGCATAAATATGAATTCATGAACATGTTAGGTACTGATGCGGTTGTCGTTAGACTTCTACACGAAGTTTTACAACTCCCTAAGCAGAGCACCTAATCGTTGTAGTAGTAGTATAGGCAAGACTCGGGGGGTTGTTATTGTTCACTCGAGGAATAAGTTGGGAAGGCTTGATCACGGTCTAACAGAATTCTAAGGGTCGAGGGAAGATTCTTTTTATGTTTTTATATTTTATGAAAGCAGGTAAAATTAAATATTGGAGAGGTTGGTTTGGTTTTAGCTATTAAACTAAATAATAATCTAAACTAATGGTGATAACAATATAATAAAAGAATGTTTATTTAATCATGTATTACTCCCTAGATTGCTTCTCCTAGTGTTGTTGCTTTGTCACACTTGTGATGATCTGTGTAATCATTTCCTAAGTCATGAACGAATTACACGAACTCGCCGTCTACTTAGTATTCCGTTAGAGCTACGCATAAGTAAGGTAGTATGAATACTATTACAAGGCCCCTAAGGGTATACTAAGTGCATGTGAAATATATTAAGAGTGGATCAACCATATTAGAGGGCAAGGTAGTATGAAGACTGTTACCCGATGGTAACCTTTCTACACAAGCATGTTTCCCTAGACATATGAACAACGATATAGACAAAAGCTGGTTTTCTAAGACCTAACATGCACATCCATCACAAGAAGCAATATCACTAAGATCTACATTCTAGGTTTCATACAATCATAAATAAACACAATAGGAAGTTTAGCCAAGCATGTTAAAGGTAAAGCAAGAACATAGATAAATCAAACAACACATAGATATATTGAATGATTAAATAAACCTTACTTGATTAAAACATGAGTTGGAGGAAGTACAATAGGGTTTTTAGGCCCTAAATTCTTCCCTAACAGCTGCTAAACGAACTAGGGTTCGTACCCTCTTTTTATTCTAAAGTTACACACTCAAAACCCTAAATTCGGGTTTGTATATATAGGAAAATCGCTGTGACGGCGTCGCGTTTTAATCGTGACGCCTTCATAAAAAATAATATTCTAGATAATGGGCTGGATTGTGTGCTTTGACGCCGTCGTGGAATCTTGTGATGCCGTCTTGGTCTTCGTTGTGATGGCGTCATGTTGTATCTATGATACCGTCTCTAGCCGCTGTGAACATAATCTTGAGAGATGTTGGTGTAGGTCCGTAGTCTTGTCCGTCTCTTCTCCAAATGAGCCCAAGTCACGTGTAATTCTTCCAAATGCCTTCTGATAAGTGCTTAATTACACATATCTTTTACCTCTAAAAACGAGCTTAAATGTCCAAAAACAGACAAAAACTGCCAAA
>BQNB010062450.1:0-36069 GCA_026074375.1 Tanacetum coccineum | reverse complement strand
ATCTTAGATATCTAATTATTAGATTCCATGTTTTACCACTAATTTAAGTTAGGTTTTGCTGTTTAAGTGTTCATACCCAACATTATTTTCAAACCAAATGTTCAAACACTCCACGGTCAACAACAATAAAAAACAATGGCCAACTTCCCACGTCTACAGGAACTTGTAGCTACGAAAAACTCAAACAATTTAAATGAAGCAATGTCGGTCTATATTATGAGGGAGATCAACGCAGATCTCTAATTTGCACTTTGATTATGCCAACTGTGGGACGTGTTGTACAATCAGGTTAATGACATGAGAATGTTGTCATCTGAGCTGAATCTTTTTGGAGGTCCATTAGCAGTCCAATGTACTAAGTATCTCAAGCAGTTGTCCAAAATAGAAGTGCTTGGGATGTTGGAGCTAAGGAAGACGATAGTGGAAGTGCATAAAAAGATAGATTTCTTACAGTTCTATTGATCAGCTTCTGGTTATTTGGGTTATCTTTTATTGTTTTTTTATATAGATGGGGATGAATAGATGATGATTAGGTTTGGCAAGTGTCTTTTAGGTAGATGATAATGATGGTTGAGATGGGTCATGCCCCAAATTCTATTTTGGTAGTGTACAATAACTATACATAGTTTAAGCCATTAGTAAATATATGTTATATCGTTTATGTATCTTGTTTGTGTTTTGATTTCACAATGTTGTTGACATTTGTTTGTGTGTCTGGTCGATTCATTCCCACAAGTACATAAAATACCCTGTTTGACTATTGGAAGTCAAATTATTTGAATATGCGTGATCACAATGCATAAGATTGTTAAAAATCGCCTAACTTGTAGGCTTTTCATAACCATCTAAAAGTTACAATTTAACTATTACATCATAAAACTTAGCAAAATATCAACTACCAAATACCAATAACACCAATTGGTCTTTATCAGCCTTTCTTTATCTTTTCATCCTTGACCATCTCTTCTTGGGTGACTCTAATCCTCTTGCTTGGTCTTCTTTCTTCAACCTGTTCATCATCTAAACATTCATCAGTCACTTCTTGATTAGATGATAGTGCTTCAGCTTTATCATTAGCCATTTCAATAACCTCTTCAGCAACCTCTTCATGAACATTGTTTTGAACAACCACAACCTAAATTGGATGGTCTATCCTAACAAAGAAGTATTTAGTTTCATGTAAAGGATCAAATTGCCAATCAACTTTAGTACCTGATGAATCCTTCTCAGGCTAATCCCAACCAAAATGCTCACATGACTTTCCACTTATACTAGCATCATCCGTGTCATACATAAAACCATACAAGTCATCTGGACTATCTTTTTCCTGGCTTAGCTTCTCTAAGACATTATCCAGTGTCAAATTAAACTCTTCAAGAGCCTATTCTTCACTATCTTTATCCTGGCTAAGCTTCTCTCTCAGTTTCTTAGTGCCAGACTCTAACTCCACATTAACTTCTCCCAATACCTTGAAATCTTAAATAAATACAAAAATTTCTATCTGTTTGAATGTATGTGAGGGATCAAGTGCGTTATCTTATCATAAACCAAGCACCCCTATTTAAGGATGTTTATAAGGGACCAACGATGTAAATTAGCAAATGGAAAAAAGGTGGGATATTTACATGTGTGAACAAGCAGTTTAGGGACCAAACTTTGAAAATAAATCTATAAGTTCAGGGACTACTAATGCAATAAATAATACTAACGTATTGACGGGGTACAACTTTCATTTGGGCGCAATTGCAGGATACAATTGTTTGACATAAACACTGACACACAAAAATTAAACAAAAACCATCGCCTGTTCGTGAACACACACAAACATAAACCTTAATTATAAACAAATACTAAAATCTAATTGCTTGATTATACCAAATAACCGTAAATCTTTGCAAATGGATGCAACTGGTGGTAGTGGAAGCAACTCTCTTGTCTGGCCGATTATTGGTATACACATGTTTAATTGTCTTTTTTATGCATTGTTTTTTTTGAGAGGGTCTATTATTGATTTCAGTTTTATTAATCTTTATAGATGACAAAGGCGCCGTGGATATAAACGGCATGATGGATAACCTAGAAGATATGATAACGTATCTAGAAATGGTCTTTGCCTACCTAAAAAATAAGAAGATGCTTGAAAGAAAGGAAAACAAATTGTACAAAGGTAAGAGTTAATCTGATGTATCTTATGAAATTAATAGCTTGATTTATTGATGAAGTAGTTGAAATTGTTTCGTTATCGCCCCCAAAATTGGATCTTTAGTTAACGCGTCTCCAGTAACTCTAGTTTGAAATAGTTTGTTAACAAACATTTTTGTTTACAGAAACACCTTCTTCTGATGATACAGCCGATGAGGACATTGCATAATTTGAAGTTGCATCTAAATCAAAAAGTTCTACGTCCAAGCCAAAAAAGGTTATAGCTCATAAAGTTGTAACCCAAAAGGTTCAAACAAAACCATTTCCTGCTAAAAGCCCTGTTCCAATAAGGAATTGCATACTAGGCCTTGTAGCAGCTCATACATGGGCTTGTATTGGTAACAAAACCTTTGGAACAAGAAAACCAAAAGATGCAATAATTGCAGATCAAGATAGAAAGGAGAAAAGGAAGGTTTGAACAAGAAGGATTGTTGTTTCAAGTTAACAATAGACATTTTAAAAGTGACATGTTTGTTTGTGTTTAACATTGGTAATGTACCTAACAATGAATTTGCTACCTCCAAGGTTTGTTTGATTAGACATTGGATGGTTGTTGATCAAACAGTTTATGTTTAATCATCTAATATTTTGCTTATGCATCTTATGTCCATTTAAATAATGTTTCTTGTATGTGAATAACTACTTATGAACTACTATGGTGAATTTTATTCAACATTGTATACTTTCAAATGTTGAAATAATATTGTTTGGATAAGTTTGACTTTTACAAGGCAATTGGGGTGGTGTCTAAAATAATATCAGTTCAATATTCTTAAGGATTGGACCAACAGAGATACTTTATTTGGTAGACTTTGACTTGGGTAAGTGTCACTTGACTTTAAAATTTACCCTACTAAAAAAATTAGGATATTGCAAATTTCATCCCTGCAAGTTTGGTGCTAGATTGTCTTCTATTTAATGATGTGTCATATTTTTCGTATTCTAAAAGAGCTTTTCCTACCCCTTTTGTGTGTTCCCAAAGTGATTTAACTTACTATTTCTATTCCATTTTAATAATTCCAGCAACAGCTTCAATAATCACACATATCAGCAATGATGTCGCAATCGCATCACACGTGGTCGAGAAAACTCAGCACAACCACATCTAGTCTTTAAAAATGATGACCTTCTGACTGAAATATTAATCCGATTACATATTCTTTGTATTCATGTCTTTACAACCGTATCAAAACAATGGCTAAAAATTCTCACTTCCACTTATTTCACCGATAGACGCGAGAAAATCCCTAACCTTGATCCTCCTGATGGTATTTTTGCAAATCACTGTAGATCTTTATTTGAATGTGATTTTGTGTCGTTAAATTCCAGACTTAACTCAAAAAAAATCCACTATGGATCACTCCTTTGGTTCCGGTGTAGAAGTTGATCATGTTAGGATATTGTAGTCTTGCAATGGTTTGCTTCTGTGTACTGGTTCGACATGGCCTATTTTTTATTACGTCTGTAATCCATCCAGTAATTTGTTTAAAACGCTTTCGCAACCAAATTACTCGCACGATGATTCATGTTTTTACAGCAGTGGTGTATTTAGAATGGCCTTTGATCCTAGAAAATCACTTTACTACAAAGTGGTGCAAGCTGGACGCGCATATGGTGAGACTCAGATTCAGATTTACTCTTCAGAGATAGGGAATTGGAGCTTGTGCAGAGACCGGTTTAGCTACTTCAGTTTTGATCATTTTGAAAGTGCAATCTATTGGAATGACGCCTTCCATTGGCTAGAGGGGTTGAATAGGCAGCTTAAGCATTTCAAATTAAATATTAAAGACCATGACCATCTAATTATGACAAGATTAGAAATCCCTCATGGGTTGCATAGGGGAAGAAACTTCTTAGAGTCTTTTGGCGGCCCTAGTAATGATCCACTTTTACTGCTCATGGAAATACCTCATATGTTGCATCTTGAAGGGAAATTTTTCGAATCATGTGGGTGTATGCTTCTTGTATGCAGAGATGATATTGGCTCTACAGAGTTTACTATCTACGAGATGATGAAAGGGTCTTTCGTGTGGTCGGTTAGGTACCTTGTTAATACTGAGCAATTAATGAATCCACTTCCAGAAGGATGGTCGATTCGGACAAGTATTTGGAGTATTTATTTCAGAGAAGGGGAAGAGGATGCTTTTGTGGTGATAAATTTATCTGGAAATGTTGTAAAATACAACCTAATATCAAAAACTAACAATGAGATCTTTGATATTGGATCTAATCAAACGGATGATGATGATGATGATGATGATGTTGAGTTCATTCCACCTTTCTCAGTTGATCCTAACCTTTATGAGTTCATTCCGTCTCTTACAAGTGTGTGATTATGAGTCTTTGTAAAATGTTTGTTAGAATTTGATGTTAAAATTAGACCATTTGGTATCGGGTCTGTCCAATGCCTAGTTAAAATTGTAATCTTTTGATTTTTGCAGTAATATGTATTGTTAAGTTTTACTTTTACATGTCAATCACTCTGTTTGGTATTGTATATGACAAGTTGGTATGTAAATTACGTGCAACTTCATTTTAGAATGGGTTATATCATTAGTTGGGTGTTTTGGCGAAAAGAAAAAAGACGGGAAAAAATAGACATAAGGGACCAAATGCGTGAGCGCTAAACGACAAAAAATGAGAACATTAAACGTTACTGTAGTATACTAAGGGGCATGGACCAAACGTGCAACTAAAAATAATAGTGAAAAGACGATTGTGCCCTTTAACAGAAAGGCGACGTGGCATGGATAACGAAGGAGATAACCGTCGTTACACATAACGAGGCTCAAGGGACCAAACGCGTAAGCACATTGTCAAAAAGGGACCCCGTATGAGAGTCCCCGTTATCTGGGGACCAAACAGGTAAACAAAGTGGAATTGAGGGACCAACGATGTAATTTACCCTATAATTTATTTCAAATTTAACTACTAAAGTATGAGGGAGGTTATATTGGATACTTTTTTTTTCTTGGATACTTGGGGACAAATCTCAGCCATCCATCTAAAAACAATCAAGGGATGATATTAACCTTTTTATTAAATAAAAAAAAAGAAAAAATAGTAAAAAAAGCAGAGAGGGGCATCTCAGTCATTTTATCTTACACACCTACCATCCCCCAATCATACACACCCCGTCCTTTTCCAGATCTACTTTCTCTCTCTAACTAAACACACACAAAACACATAGTTAATCAAAAAATACACACCCACACATCAAAAATCAGCCACGAATCGCATCAAAAAAAGAAGAAAAAGATTTCGATGATGTTGTTAAAGAAGCAATCTGAACGATAAAGATTATAGATGAAGATTCAAGTTAAAAATCATTGAAACACAAGCTTAAAACCGTTAATTTAGGTATAAAACACTTCATCTACATATTTTAATGTTATTTATGCATAAATAGTGAAGCTACTGTTCATAGAGTTTGTGATGAACATATTATGTTTTTTGTTCAAGCTATTGTGTTTATAAAGTTTTATAATGAAGATATTTTGTTTATATTTTGATATTTGGTGATGTTATAGTGATAAGTAAGCTTTAGATCGAGTATGTTGATGTTGAGAAAGAAAATATATGATTAGAAGTTAAGTTTTCACTATTTAGAATGGATTTGTTAATGATATTGTAATTTTAGAGACGAAATGACGTGTTAGTGAAAAATCACATATGATAAGTTGCCTGAAAAAATTGCAAGAATTTATATACTATATCATATATGATATAAGGTAGGTTTCAACCGTTTATGAAGATTTTGTTGATATTATTGTTTGAAAAGTTAGTTGTGTGTACAATATCATATATGATAATCTGCTTGAAAGTTAACTTCTTTACCATTATCATATATCATATATGATATAAGTTAGGTTTCAACCGTTTATGGAGATTTTGTTGATATTATTGTTTGAAAAGTTAGTTGTGTGTATAATATCATATATGATAAACTGCTTGAAAGTTAACGTTATACTACGTATCATATATGATAATGTGCTTGAAAGTTAAATCAAATCTTTTTATTTGTGTAGAGAAGGCTGTTTTCAAGACATCTTAAACACCGCAAGCATCCAAAGGCCCAAGAAGCTCAATGAAGAAGCTCATGAAGTTTCATTTCACGGTCAAAATGTATAATCCGTTTTTCTCTTGTAATCTCCGTATGGAGTTTTGACGTCTACGGACGATTTTGTAATCCATTGGAAACTGGTACAATGTCTTGCAATAATGGTTTAACTTTCTTGGTTCTATGTCCTCATGTTATATGCTGAAATGAAAATGGTGAAACATTTGCGGATGTCATTTTCGATATTATATCTATTTTGTTAAAGTTTTATTGCACACATTCATAATCACTTCCAATAAAAAAGCATTAGAACATGAACACATGTTATCATTGTTTAAACATCAAGTATGATAGTTGATAAATCAGTGATGATCATGGTAAATCATATGTGATTTATGAAAGAAGTCACATATGATACTTTGTTACCAAATTGTAAAATACAAATATCACATATGATAATTCAAATGTAAAAGAAACTGATGAAAAATCATATATGATTTCCTAGAATATCACATATGATATATAATAGAATCACATTCATGTAAGATCAAAAACAACAAAATTCAAGTGAAAAATGAATTATAACACTTGTTCATATAACAATCAAACATAAAAGAGTACTTTTTAAACAACAATTTCTTTTTGAACAACAACTTAATGTTGAACCACGACTTGTTCTTGATCTTCAAACCTCTTAGGGCACCTCCTCTTGTTGTGATCAAAAAGCTTATATCAACAAATTAATCTAATAGAGCTTATTCAGAACATAAAAAATAGCTAATAATAAAGCTTATTAACACTAGCAACATAAATAAGCTAATAAGACATGCCATATACATATGACAAAGAAATATCATATATGATATACATATGAAAAGTATCATATATGATATATCAAACACGTTAACCAAAAGCTACTTAAAACTGCTTATTGCTAACTGATAAGCTAAATACACCTGAATTCAGCTTATATCAATAAATTAATCTAATAGAGCTTATTCAGAACATAAAAAATAGCTAATAATAAAGCTTATTAACACTAGCAACATAAATAAGCTAATAAGATAGCTTATAATTCATCAAAATAAACTAATAAGCTAGCTTATAATTCAGCAACATAAATTCAAATGATGATAATACATAAATTTATTCACTTAAATGACCTAAATAAATTAGCTTATCACTAATAACAAATAATTAAGATATTCGATCAAAATAAGCTGAATAATAAGCTTATAAATTCGGATGATGTTAAATTAATAAGCCTATTCACATCAAATAAGCTAAAATAATAATAAATCTGATGAATCTAACCTAATGTTAATCAACTGAAGAAGGAGATAATCGATCAAAGATCAATCGATTAGATGTTCGTGATGCTCGTGATCATTAGATGTTAGGATTAGATCTAATAAATTTGTTTCTGGTAATTGATATGTGGTAGAGAGAGAGAGAGAAAAAAACACGCTTTGCGTGTGTGTTTGAATGGGTGTTTGTTAAAGAAAAAGATATTTATATAATGGACTCGAAATGATCAAGATACCTCTGCAGTGTAAATTGGGGATTTAACCTCCTTCGTCGATGATATGGAGATGGAGGGTGGGGATGAGTCCTCAGTATCTACAAAATGTTTGGTATCCAAATGAACTTAAATCCTAAAGTATTATTAAATTTCTCTTATTTTTCTAAGTTTTTTCCGTATTTGAATTGAACACTTTTCTTATTAAACGAAATTTTTATGCTTAAAATATTTTGCTAAAAAAAGAATTAAAAATTTAATTTTAACTTTTCAATCGGCCAATTGAGAGTTTAGTTTCGGAATTGAGCTTTTCTATTGGTTGACACGAAATGTTCATTTTCAGTTAAATTTTTTCCCTTATAATAATACTGTGTAAGAGATTATTTTTATTTATAAAAAGACAATAATTAACTTCGATTCTTGAATAATCCAGATCACTTCTACTTCTATTGTAACAAAAGATTCTCCTTTTGTGTGAAAAAGGCTTGTATCAATAATTATGATTTTACGTATCAATAAATTCTTAATATCTTGTTCATTCGCAACATAATATTTTTTTTGTGCGTCGGTAAAAAAACATGTATTTAACTTTTTTTAAATAATTAATTATAATTTATTACGTACTCCACAAACTCCCTTGCTTCACAAATAATTACGCACACGCAAAAAGTATACGTTGTCGTCAATTTGCACCGATGATCATCTTACTTATTAAATGCATCTCTTGATACGAAAGAAAATTGTATCTCTATTAAATATACTACTAGTGAGTACCCGCGTATAGCGGCGAAAATTTCTAGTGGCCGATAATTAACGATATGCGATACTGTGGTAAGTTTTTCGTGTAACAATCAAAATAGAACGTGAAAATATCAAAATGTAATTACAAAACAGTTGTAACATGCGATAATTCAACTGAATAAAAAGTTCTTAAAATGTATCAAACAACATATAAAAACATGTAGTGAAACTCAAAAGTAAAACATTACATCAATTATGAGATAATAACTAACCAAATTAGTAATATACAGAAACAAGTTTGTAGACAATGCGATAATAATTCAAAACTGAATAAAGTTCTATTTAATTGAGCAATACAACATAGAATATAATAAAAACATATGGTAGTGAAACTCAATAATTTACGTTGTTTATTGTTTAAAAAAAACATACATCAATTATGAGATAAATAACGAACGGCGCACTGACTCGTCAAAGTAACACATTTTTGGTACACGCAATTTGAGGTTAAGACTCCTCCTTTAGACCTGAAGAGTCTTGGTGACTTCTATGGTTTCACCATACGGAGATGTAACAAAATAAGGATTGTGAATAACAATACTAGTTGGATACCCGCGCATAGCGGCGGCGATAAAAATTGCTAACCCAACTCGCTCCGCAATTCCCTACCCGCTTAGAGAATTCGTTTGTTAGGGTTTTTGTAGCTTTCCCGCAACATCATATTAACATCATTCTCGCTTGTATAAAGACTCACACACTCTCTTACCCATCAAACATTGTCTCCAAAAGTATATATCTTTTAGGAATCAAGTTTGTATTTAAATTAAAGTTAAAGTTGTTAAAAAATTCAAAATAAACCCACTAAAAATGTGAAAAGCTAAAAATTTATAAAATATATTAAAATGGATGTTGAATTAAAGATCACGGAATTTTAGAAAATACGGTGAAATTAAATCATAAAAAAAATAAATAGATAAAAAGATATGTCAAATTGAAAATAAAAGTGATTTTTTAATTAAGAAGTGACACGTCACTCTATGATGTGATTTTCTAAAATAAGATGGATGGTCAAGATTGCACCTCATTATCTTAATTTTTGATGGACCCCACAACTTAAATGCTTTATATAATAGTATAGATATAACTATGCAAAGTCACAACTCTCAGTTCTGATGTGAACATGATCATTAATCATACAATTTCCCTAAAGAAGGAAATATAGTGCATATATATAAAACATGAAACTGTACCTCAAACGATGAAAGCTTTAGTTTCACATTTAAATATATACTATGACTAAGTGAGACTTCAAGTAATTCACACTTTATGGGCAAAGCTGGTTCAGGAACATACTGTGGCAGGATTAAGCCAAAAACTGTAATGAAAAAGCAAAAGGTCTTGTTAGTTGTTATTATCCATGAGTTTGGAATTTCAGGTCAGCTAAAATGTATCAATAGCAGGTAAAACATATATAGAATAACGGTACATGAAAGTTAAAACATGTCGAAAGGGTCAGGCGGGTAAAAGGGTTTGAATATGGCATAACATGTATTACGATGGTTATTATCACCTACATTTTTTACTAAATAAACTAAACATAAACTTTTACTAATTGTCTAAGAAGTGAAACTACATTCACACCATTGTTAAACTGCTATTCAACGTAGTCCTTCATAAGACATGATATATGATAAGCCCGTTCAAGCTTTTATGAGCATGTGACAGAAGTTGCTTGGTATGAAAATTTGTGCATGTATCCTTTTTATATGCAAATCTTGTTTTCCTTTGACAGATAGAATTTACTTACAGAAGGCTTTGGCTGCAAACTGAATGTTGGGAAAGCTGAACAGGTGACGGTATTCAAAGAAAACTCGTTATGGACTGAGTTTTGACGCATGTGGATCCAAATAAAAGATTGTAATACAAAATGAGCATGCCGCAGTTAGCATGGACTCATGGAGATGAACACAACACAATTACCAGTATATTTTATGGAATGAACATTACTTCTCCTATGTATGACATCACATGAACAAAGTGAATTCTACGTATGACATCATGGACAATTTTTGTGTATGATAGGATCATTGATGTGACAACCATGGCTTGAGCAGGTTAGTCGACTTATGTGCCTGTTGCAATGTTTGGTTTATATGATTTTATATGATTTTATGTGGTTTTGTGCGTTTATGTGAGTTATTGGTAATCAATCTATTGAGTGTGATCATCTCAATGAGATTAGATTGATGGTTGAATTGGTTGAGTTCATTTCGTTCATTTTTAATGACAAGGAAATGATTATTGAGATTTGAGCATTTTCGTGTTAAGTGTGTAAGTATAAGTACGTATACGTATTTTCGTGTTAGTAATTTAAGATAAGTTTTGACTTTAGAAGTTTAGTTGAGAAAATGTAAAATTTCTATTTTTGGAAAGTTAGGTTGGAAATGAAAAGTTATTTTTAGAAAGGTAGGAAACTGCCTTTATGCAAAAAGGTTAGCCAAATAAGTAAATATTTTTACAAAAATATTTAAGGTTATATTGTAAATATCTAATTAATAAAAAAATAATGCCATCAATAACCATCATCAAGAAGATCAACTTCATTCATTGACTGTCTTGTGGGATGAAACTGGGTCTGAGCCCCTGACCTCTGTATTTCTATATAGTATATTCCCATATTATTACATGTTCTTAATACACAAAACTATCAAAGGTAATAATAAAAGTATTTGATTTGTCAAAATGTACCTTTAATTAGAGCATCAGTTTGCACCCCGGTACCCTCTTCGTCACCATCAACCGGATCATGAAGCAATACCTACACACCGGTCAACATTATATATATAGTATCGACATAATGAGTACATTTAACTATAGATTATTATTCAAAGAGGTTGCAATTTTCTTTTTCAAAATGAGTACATTTAACTATATTATTGTAATGGTCAAGTGTTTTCAAAAGCACAAAATAAGCATATGAAAAATGATTCAAAGCAGTTCTAGTCAAACGGGAAAATCTTAGTCTTTTTTCTCTTTACGCTAAGACACAAAAATATATCAGCTTTTATAGAGGTATCACGTATCAATACTGACCCCGGCCCGGGCAATGAGTGCACACGATTTATGCTCTTCCTCTTCAAGAGTTCAAGAATATACCTTTCCTATATCATAATTTCGGAAGGAAAAAAACACATCCTTGACACTATATAATGACTTTGAAACACAATGTAGAATAGGGCATTTAAAAGAAGCTTTCATTTATCATTTCCAGATTTCAACAGCATCCCTTGTACGTGCATCCCTGTATCGCTTAATATTACACGATTTTAAAACTTGTTGACGCTAACATAGAAATTATTACATGACTTTGAAACAGTCAAGTATTCGTAATCAATAAAGTAAACAAAAACGCTGAAAGACTTATTCGATTATAACAACATTCACAACGTTGCAACCATAATATAATGAAGGTGAATAGGTAGCTACATACCAGTGCATCCTACATGGTAAGAGCAGAAGCAGTTTCGAACTGTTGACACACGACAGCTTCACAATTAGGATAAGCATTCTCAGCAGAATATTCACTATATATGCCCCTGGTAGTTCCTGCCAATAACACCATTGATTATCTAAATAAGCAATTGAGCAGTCGTTATTCTTAAAAAGGTTCAAAGTTATTATTATTTAAAAGCAGAGCATAAGCAACCTAAAAGACTCTAACTTATAGTATCAATTTCAGGTATAAATAGAAGAAAATGGTATATACATTTAAAGCTCTGCACATCGATAACTAACTTTTCAATATGGAAACCTGAGTTTTTGCAAATGATGTCCAAGCAAATCAAACGCTTCCATATAACCCGTTGTCCTAGCATCATCTTATAGTGATCATACAGCCCATGTGGTAATCTACTCAACTTGAACAATCATCAAAATCCCACCTGCAATAAGATCCACATTAGAATTGTTAAAAGTCCAAGCCCCAATAAGCCCCTATCAGCCCGTATCCAAACACACCCTAAGTAGTAATTTCTCTTTTCAATTTTGGCTCATAGCATTTACTATAGACCGTAGATCATTTGTTCTCATCAGTAAAAAAAAGTTAAATACTACGTATCTATACTACTTATAAAACAAAAACATTTATTTTTCTTCATTTATGCACAAAAAAATTAAGTAATACAACTTATTAAGCTTATGGTACAATCCTTAAATACAACTTGATTTTAAGCAACACATATCATAAAGCTTATAGTACAATCCTTAGATGCAAAAAACTTATATAATTTTTAGATAATACAAGTTTTAATGCTATGTATACGACTATTTAATGCACCACTCCACACATATAATTAATGTTATAATTAATGCTATTATTAAAATACCATATTACCCAAAAATACAATTAATATAATACATGATACAAACCAAACACGCAATTAATCAATAATACCGTAAAACCTTTCTTCTAAGCATTTGTCAAACCCGCAAGCCAAATCAGTGTCTTAGTTTTTTCATACAATGAACGCGGAAATTGATCATTCTATTGTACTGATTACTGTTACAACACTTAATTGACATTAAACATCTTTATGTTTAAGAACACTTTTTATGATTACAATCATTATATGACAATATGACTCAAAACATTTATGATTACATTTTTCCGTCTTGATTATTAAATTTTGGAAACGCAAAATATAAAAAAAAGGTGTATTAAACGGAAACGAAAAATGTGAATGTCACGTGTATCTAAAACAAAGTTTTGGAGAATCAAACTTACGTTAAAACACGATTTTTGTATGCATAATACCAAACGAAACACATCAGCTTATCATTCCTCGTCACGACAACCACTTTGGTACTAGCAACGCTCCAGTATCTACTATTATTATATGAAAAATGTTACTCATAGTCTCACACATAAAGTTATTCAGCATAAAAATCTAGCTATATGTAAAGCTATTGTAACGAAAAATGATGATCGGAAAATTATTCGTCAGAAATCATGATTGCAGGGTACCCGCCGCTGCAACGCGCGAGTACCCTGCTAGTAAGATTTATCTATAATATTATGTAAAATATTTTTTACTTGTAGAGTTATAATACTTGTGTGCGCGCGAGTTTCTACATAAAAATTTCATTATATATTAATATAGATTAATATTTTGTATATATTTTTGTTGGGCGAATAATTTGACTTTACTTACGATACATGAACGTAAAAAAAACATAAAATATTATCAAATTATGCAAAATGTTATGTTTTATAAGTGATGTTTTATTTAAACGTACCAAATTTAAAAGTATACAATTAAAATATATGATATACGAACATAAACATATAAATGAACATAAACGAACGTTAATAAACGCCTAATCGGACGTTCATGAACATAAACGAACGAACGTGACTTGTGTTCATGTTCGTTCATTTAACTAAACGAACGTAAAATAGTGTTCATGTTCGTCTATTTAATAAATAAACGAACATGAACGAACTTTTTACCGAACGGTTCATGAAATGTTCACTGAATGTTCAATTCGTTTACAGCCCTACTTGAAAGTGCTAATTTACAGATTTCGTACGTCCTTGCTTTTGTTTTTTCACATGCATGTAAATGCATTATCACTTGTTAAATGCTTTAGATTAATTTGAGCATATATATTTTTTACATTTTAGTTTGATTTTTAGATCAATATTTTGTTAAAAAAAGATTTGACTTCTATTGTGCAAGCCATGTTGTGTGATATCCTGGCATTGGAAATAGATAACTAAAATTGAACAATATTATTTAAGGGTAAAGACCATTTATTATCAACATACTTTCTCATTTGTACCGTAATGATCAATTTACTTTTTTTCGTACTCATTACACCCATGTACATTCAAATTTTGTTTGATATCACCAATATGACTATATTACTCTTGTCTTCTTTAACATATTTACAATTATAATTTTTTTAATTTTAATTTTTTTTAAAGTATTTAACAAAAAAAAAAATTACGTTATTTTTAGTATAAAATTTACAAATTTTTTAAAAAAAAATCGCACTTTTTAAAATCTTAATTTTTTAAAAAAATTTAATTTTTTTTGTACTTTTTTAAAAAAAAAATTTCAAAAAAAAAAATTAGATTTTTTTTTAAATCCGTGCTTTTAAAAAAATTATGATTTAAAAAAGTTACTTTTTTAAAAAATTATTTTTTGTTAAAGTACTTTTTAAAAAATTAAGATTTAAAAAAGTTATGATTGTAAATATGTTAAAGAAGACAAGGGTAATATAGTCATTTTATGATCATATTAGTGATATCGAACAAAATTTGAATGTACGTGGGTGTAATGAGTACGAAAAAAAGTAAGTTGGTCATTACGGTACAAATGAGAAAGTATGTTGTTAATAAATGGCATTTACCCATTATTTAATCATGGCGACATTTTATTAGTTAATTGTTACATTGATATTCGGTCCACCCGTACATAAAATCCTAGCTTCATTACTGAGTTTATATATTTTCTTAATTTGTTAAAATTGACTTTGCTCTACTATATCTTTTTTTAATAGTGCTAAAATACTACAAATCGTGATATATCTACTATATCTTCTCTTAATTTGTTGAAATTGAAGTTGTTCATAATTAAGTTTAACTCTGTAAAAAATAATCTTTGTTTGTTCTACCATATCTTTTCCTAATTTACATGTTGGTTGATTTATTTTCATGTACATTATTTGATTTAGTGATGATGTATCAATGCATATTAATAATAGACGAGTACCCGTGCATAGCAACGGGGTTTTATAGCGGCATGTAGTTGTAATGATATTTTAATGTGACCCTTAATGCAACATTTACGGGTGTAATGATATTTTGATGTGACCATTAATGCAACATTTAAGTTTGAGGATTTAGAGATGGAGATTGTGGTTAAGTTGCGAAATTATGATTAAGTGTTTCGTGTAACGTTTATAAACAAAACGTGAAAATATAAAAATATAATTGCAAAAGATAGTAACATGCGATAATTCAACTCAAAGAAAAGTTCTTAACATGTATAATGTTAAACTTCTTGGTACACAAGATTTGAGAAAAAAATTAGAAGAATCCGAAATCGCTCTTTCGCTTAAAGGCCTTTAAGTTGTCCAAGCAAACTAGTTAGTGTAGTCCACTTCTCAAATGCAGTTGTAGAATCCACAAAAGCTAATTTTGAGGTTTCTGTGTCATTCTTCGTCACTGCGTCAAAAATATTTTTACAAAAAAATTCATAAATATGATCCCAAATAATAAACCTTTATGTATCATGTAGCATTATTGTACAAATAAGGACTCAAATAAACCTGATGAGTAAAAAGAAGTCAAAGACAAGTTAAATGTTTCCACTTGACACACCTCCTCACGGCTTGAGCTCAACTGTAACAAAAAAAATCATCAATACAATTATTAGGTGAACATCTGGTTTTGCGAGATGTACTATGTGAATTTTGGGTCAAGAGGTAAATGTAAGCACAAAGCACAATCCGCAACAAGAAAACCTTAGAAGGAAAAGAATTAGGACATGCGAGAGTTGCATTAGCCTTCTTGAGCTAGTGGTTTGACCAAGGACTGAACCAACTGATGGTAGATCATTGTTCTCTATGGCTTGCCCTACTTTGCTAAGCTTGTATATAACATCTTGCAGATATTCCGCACCGTTCACCGTTCATTCAAGATCAAATTTATGATTCTTTTTCACAATATTTTAGGCAGACATTACTAAATCTGAATTAATTATTGCAAATATATCTTTCACAAATATTTGAACAAAAATCCTACAGCTCCTAAAGTATGCTACTTTTCAAAGCTAAATCCAACTATATGTATGGTTTATAAGGCCTAGTTTATAGTTTCAGGACAACTTCCATACTTCTTGATAAGTAACATGTCCAAATGAATAATAATAATAGGATGTGCATTAACAAGTGTTGGTAATCAAAAAGCACAAAACGAACAAACAAAGTCGAACGAACGAAGCGGAAGCTTTATTCAAATACCAAACCAAATTACAAAATCAAATTCAAAGGTACCAAACCCTAATTCCAAAAGGTATGAAAAAAATATTCAAAAGGTAGAAAGAAAACTAAACCCATCAATCCATATTTATAGGCTAAACAAACTTGGTGGCCAAGTCACACAAATTTACCAAACACCCCTTAGAGTTTAAGTCACTTTCTAACAATCTCCACCATGACTTCAACTCCGTTCGAAACTTCAAACCAAACGAATCTTTGTCTTCAAATTCAAATTTTCAAACGCTAGAGATGCTAGCCAAATTCAAAACTAACGATCGAATCCGAAAACGATCCAAAAACAAATCCAAACGATCGAATCTGAAAACGATCCAAAACAAATCAAACAAATGATCGAATCTGAAAACGATCCAAAACAAATCCAAACGATCGAATCAGGAAACTCCACCGTATCCGACAATTCCAAATCCAAACGAATTCCAGTAATGCAGAACGAATTCTTTAAACAATCAAAAAACCAACTTCAATCCAAAACGAACCCAAAACTAACTTTTTTTCTTTTTCTTCTTCATCTTCAACCCAGCTCTGATACCACTTGTTGGTAATCAAAAAGCACAAAACGAACAAACAAAGTCGAACGAACGAATCGAAAGCTTTATTCAAATACCAAACCAAATTACAAAATCAAATTCAAATGTACCAAACCCTAATTCCAAAAGGTATGAAACAAATATTCAAAAGGTAGAAAGAAAACTAAACCCATCAATCCCTATTTATAGGTTAAACAAACTTGGTGACCAAGTCACACAAATTTACCAAACGCCCCTTAGAGTTTAAGTCACTTTCTAACAACGAGCAATAAAATATAGAATGATAAATGACACAACTAACTAACCTTTGTCTTTTCTCAAACCTTTTCTTTCTATCGTGCTTCAATTTTTTTAAAAGCTCCAAATCATCATCAACTTCCAAAATGCTTGCATTAGCATTATTTTCACTTAAGAAAACTAAAAAAAGTGAAGCAGCGCTTATGGATAGGCTTCTCTTGGTGATAAGTGGTGGACAATTTGGTAGCTTGCATACTACTCTACGCACATTAGTTCACTTAGTCGTATGTTTCTGAGATGTTAAAGATGATGATGATTGGAGAAATGTGGTTGGATTTTATGAAACAAAATGGGCCAAAAACTTACAAGATAAAAGACACACCTTTCTCTCCGTCTCCTCTTTCTCACGACGTCTTTCTTCCTCCTTCGGTAACTTCTTCCGGACACTTAGAAAAATAAAATTAATAATTACTTAATCATATGAAAATGGGTGAAAAAATCACTTTTTGCTTAAAACATCCACATAGCAGAAGCATCAGAGTTGTCATTTGTGGCTGGATCTATATATCCGAGCAGTGTCTGCTGTGGAAAAAAAGATCAAAACCAATAGCTTTTTAACAAAGTAACTGTGTATGCTTGGTGGAAAAAAGCACATACAACGATTGAGATTGATTTTGTGAACCGCCGCATCTTGCGGTTGTGTGGATTTTTCAGGACGAATGAATACCATGTTTCTGTTTATCTGTGGTTATAACACATAGATCCGGAGGTAGCCTCGCCCGTTGAATGATGAAGTAGTAGTAATATATATTATATATGAAAATTCTTTGGAAAGTATTAAATATAAAGATTCTTTCTCATTTGTCATATTAAAGAAAAAGATTAACCGTGTGTGTATTCATTTGCCATACAATGTCTTGTTGTTTGTCATATATATACTACCGTATATGCCGGAGCAAAGTCAACTATAATGGCGTTAAAAGGTTTCTAGCATTAAAAGGTTTTCATAGATGAGTCAATCAATCATGATATGCGTATTAAAAGGTTTTTAATTGGTCAACTTAGCTCGTTCTTTCTTTTTCAGTTTTAAAGGTTTCCAATGGTTTTCATAGATGAGTCATTCAATCATTAAATTTTTAGTTTTAAGTTTTAAGTTTTCAAGGTTTGTGTCAAAATGTTTTATATGTAGTATAGATATAGATAAAGTATAAGCACATGCTTACTTAAGGCTACCCATGGTAAGATTACGGACGATTTATATTTTTTCTGTCACGTCAGCTTTCTCTCTTCGACGACTTACATGCGATCTTTTAGCTACAGTAAGGCGACCATCATTTTTTTTAAAAACAAAATTAAAATTAATTAAAAATAAAAACAATACATAATTATTCTAATAAAATTCAAACATTACAATACATAAAATTAAAAACATTCCAATGATAATTAAAAACTTAAACTAAAAATCTAAATCGTAGAGTTCCTTGATTTGTTGCTTCATTTCCATAGGCTTTTCTTGTTATATCGGTGGCAAAGTCTCGTCGATTTTTTCATATACAAGCGTAAGTCTTTGTCGCGTTTTATAGTTAATTTTAGCTCAAGGTTTTTACGTTTTAGCTCAAGTTCCTGTCTTTTTAACTTCGCTGTCTCCCGATTTGCCTTTTCTTGGATCTTCAATTCTCGATTCTTTAAGTCTATATAGGACTGTTGTTGCTCCTTCTTTTTTCCCCAGCCTACTACCTTGAAGCTCTTCCATTTAGCGGCAACCATTTTAGCAATACCTCCTCCTGCAGCAAATGAAGCTTCAGAACGAGAGGAGGTAGATGATTTCTTCTTCCTAGCTTGGTCCCGACCCATTGGTCGCACTTCCCGTACCTCTTCGTCAGAACCAGATGCATCATTGTTCAAATTCAAACCACCTTGCGCTGTGCCTGAGGTGGTTTCAAAGTTTTAGCTTTTTTGCTACTCGGGTTTTGTTTCTCGTAAAATGCAGCATCTCAACTTGTTTCCATGCAAGATGCTCTTTCAAAATTTGCCAACACGACTCCAATGAAAAATCGTGATCATACTCAACTGCATATTCCACACAAGCTTTTTGATACACAGTGAGGTCACATGACCCACTCTCGTTCCTTCGTTGGAACTCTATTTTTCCATTTGCTGAGGATAGAATCGTATCCTCAGTGCGACCCCGTTTCTTTCTCAAAGTACTCAATAACCTTTAAGCAAAATCCCTTGCTCTTCATAGCATTTCCTGTGATGCTGTTTTTTGACACGTCACACCACGCTTGACACAACGTGACTTCTTCCGCTATTCTCCATGGCGACGTTTTGAAAGTTTCTTTTGGTTGTGTAGTCTTTGGACGACTTTGAAACCTTCTTACCTTTAGCGGGCGCCTCCACCTCTTCGACTGAAGAGTCGTCTTCAACGGGAGCCGAACCGTGACCCGAACTGTGACCCGAACCGTGATCCGAACCATGACCCATAGAATAATCTTAACCCGTTTGAAATTCTTGATTACCGCCCGAACCTTGACCCGCATAATAATCATGACCGGAACATTGACCCGCATAATAATCGTTACCCGAACCTTGACCGGAACCTTGACCCGCATAAAAATCGTGACCCGAACCTTGCCCCGCATAATACTCTTGCTACTAAATAAGTTTTCCATATCCATATCAAGATTAAGACGGTTAAACGGAGAATACACTTGATTTGGTTGCAGAAACGGAGATGGTGGTTCGTATGTCGGCTGATACATTGATTGATGGTAAAAAGGTTGTTGTGGGTTATACGGAGGAGCAAATAGACGATTTTGGTAATTAGGTTGTCTTGGTTGTTGTCCCGAGTTATACACGAAACTTGCGGGTCACAATCGAATCGGTGGTGAGACACCGGATAATTGAAAATTCGGATCCGGTGTTAAATGCGGAACGCTTTCTTGAACTCGGAGTTTTGGGGTTTTGTTTTTGGGAGTTTTTTTTGACATTGTAAATTAGTAATAAGAGAAATGTAGTTTGAATTTGTGTCTAAAATGATGATATAAATGAGGTATTTATAGTGTAAAGTTTAAAATTTTTAAAGTTAAAAAAAGTTTATTTTTTAATTTAATTGAATAACGGCTAGAAAGGGGGAGACGACACCGGTCGTTAGGACGACCCATTTGTGCATTTTGGCCATCGACGACCAACTCCACTCGACCGGCTACAATAAAGACGACTGAGTGACAACCTAGACGACCGACTCGGTCGTCACCTTTATTGCGTCCAGCCTAACACTTACTCTTAGCAATATTCTAAAAATAAATGATCGTTTCTCATTTAGTTATGATGTTTGTGTTAAGTTTTGGACTTTTGGTGCTTGTTTCTTAAATAATTTTATAGTATGGGAAACCGGGAGGAAAAACAGGGTTATAAAATAAAAAAGTATATCGGAGTGGAGTTGTTGAAAACTTAAAATGGTAGATAACCTTTTTTTTAACCGATTTTAAAATTGTACAAGTTGAGGTGGTCGATTGTCATGAAGCCGAATAGATAAGATTTTGACAATTTCATCCGGCGCCTTATACATAAAATTGTAGGAATCGTAACGTTAGGATGAGGAAAAGGATTAGAGAATCGAATTTGAACTTGAAAACTAAATCGAAATCGAGAAGAACTGAACTGGATCCAGATGGTTTTAGTTCCGGTTCATAAGTTTGAGATTTTTTAGCTCTTGGGTGAGTCCGGGTTCATCGATTTTCGGTTCCTAAACAGAATGCCCAATAATTCTAAAAATATATAATTTTCTTTACTTTCCCGATTCTCAAAACATTTCATGAAATACATTTTTTTCTAAATCATGAACAAGTAAATGACATTTCTTAAACCGCAACTCGATTCCAGTCCGGTTCTCGTATTCTTTTGCTCATCTATATTATTGACGATGAGATTGTGAAAAATACGGAAGAGATAAAGGAATTGAAACCATAAACGTTTTCTGTTATTTTGTTGGACAAAGTTTAAAGTTATTTTGTTATTTTTTTAAATTGTTATGCGTTATTGTTTTATTAGAAATCTAAACAATGTGAAAACAAAGAATGATTGTTTGTTTAAGTTTATGATTTAGTTGTTACCGGTTATTGGTTTAAACGTAAATGCTTGCAAGAGAAAATTCAATTTTTTTGTACTTTTATTGACTTTTTTTTAAAGGTCATTTTATTGACTTAATTCACTAATGCATGGGGTTTTTTCTTCTTTTTTTTTCATAAAATTCGGCTTTAGATGGGTAGACCTGAAGTACCGGAACAAGAACTAGAACAGGAACCGAGCTATATTCAGTTCGGTTCTCAGTTCCGACATTTCAAAAAATTCGGTTTTTGTTTCCATTATTCCGATTCCGAACCCACGCTCATTGCAATACGGTCTTTTTCAATAAAACATTCTATTGAAATATAACTTTATGCTCTACACATTTTTTAAACATAAAGTTAAATTGTTAGAGTACTACTTATTTAATTTGTTTCGATAGTTGATATGATATATTTTTCATCGTGGTTATCACATAAAATTTTGCATATCACCTTCGTTGACTAACATATAAAGCCATGATTCTCAGTGTAATAACTGAGTTAGCGGAGGTCACTGTGACAAAAGTTTATATAATATCTAAACACGACGGTAAAAATATATTACAACCATTTAGCTTTATCTTTTTTATAAGTCTTTCATCACTCTTGTACCACTTGAAGATAAGCTTATCAAATATTTAGAACATAATTTTATATATATCGTTAACATTTTGAAATTGGAAGTAAATTTTGAGGCCCCAAAATATTTAAACGGATATATAATTTAAGGCGCTTAAAACTTTGACACCCTGTGCGGTCGCACACCTCCCGCACCTTCGAATCTCCCACACCTTCGAACACGGTTTCGCTGATTCTATCAAAGACTTTGTAAAAGAAAATTTCAGAAAGGTGTATTATTAATTAACTAAAATGGTATACATATTATCTCTGGTTCCGTAATTATCAGTTTATCTACCCCGAAATTTTAATTATCTTGTTATGCATTTTAAGAATGTCGGATTATGCATTAGATAATAGTTTCCTGTATCCTTTGGAACGAACTATATTTTGTATAGGAGAACATAAATTGCATCCCACGCAATACAAGTAAATCGACCTCACAAAATCCTACAAACACACTGGGAAATTTAACATTATATTTCCGTTGTTAACGTTCGTTACAATATTTAATAATGTAGGACATAAACATTGTATTCAACGACAGCATCACCATTGCTAACGTTTAGAAAATGCGTCTTTGCAAGTGCATAACCACGTGCAAATCGAAAAAGCCCGCTGCCACCAACAATTGGCATCTCCCTCACCTTTGATGTCACCAAGTTTCGCCCTAATATACTCAAAGTGCTACCATTATACTTTCCCTCGACAAAAACATAATTTAGCACCATTATGATGGAAAGTTCATTTAGATCATCAGCTGCATATAACCCTTGAGCTCGTCCCACAATCTTGGAAGTTCGTTCTGGCCCTACGGTCAATGGGTCGTCAATCATGACCGTAAAACCAAATCCGGTACTAGAGGTGTTGGTCGTAGCGGCTTGAGCAATACGGACCGCGGTGGGGTGTTTACCACTAACTATGTCATGGAAGTAAAAGTGGAGGTGGCTCAACTTTTCTTTCATTAAACCAAGTGATTTATGTGGCAATTTTCTTGAAAATTGATGGGATTGTGCTTGGACTATTAATGAGAATAGCAATAGGGTAAGAGTGGTAAGCATGTGTTTTGGGAGAGTTTGTGCCATGGTTTAGACTTTAGAGTGAAAGAGAAAGTAGTGGAAATGTGGAATGAGGAATGTGGACAATTGGTGGTATTTTGGTCTTCCTTATAAAGGGAGAAAAAGGGCCATGCGTGTGGAAAATGACAAAGCATGCACTTTATAAAGAGAAAAGAAAAGCATATGTGGAAATTGAGGGAAGATTTTGAAGTTTCAATGGAAACGTCTCATTAAAATAGCATTTTCTATAGATACAGATCTTTCTTTTTTAGTGCGTATAGCTTTTTCCGTTTTGTTTCTATGTATTTATCTTTACTAGATATTAATTTAAGGTCTTTTATGAATGAAATAAACCATAGCATAGAGCCATAGACTGAAATTCTTTACTTCATGATTTAATGCACGATATGTATATTAGAACCTTATGCTACTAATACTTTTAGCCAAATTAAAGGAGGCCTGATACCTTACTTAATCTTATAAGTAAATTTTATGTACCAATCATTTTAGGTTAAATAATTTTGGTTCATGTTAGTTGGTGGAGGCGCCTGACATCTTTTTAATTCATCACCAGATCTCGATGAAGGCATGACCGACTAACAATCGTATGATTATGTACCATTTTTATTATTTTCAATCACCCTCCGATTTTTAACCATGATCTTTAAACTACGTTTTCGAATTTTAACAATCTAAATTCCTTCTTCCCTTTTGTTTGAATCCTGTTATAACCCCTGAAATTGGGATTAATCATTGATTGATTAATCTCATATCGAGCGTGTTAGGCGGGTTTCTCATCTTGGGTTTTTGTAATTTAGATCTGTTATTCTCCTCTTCAAATCGATTCCATTTCCGTTTCCGATTAATCCCTGCCTCCATTAAACCCTAGTTATTTTCGATTAATAGACCTCCCTTCAATCCAAAGATGGGTAGCTTTCGTTCAAAAGAAGATGATGTGTCAAAGATTTCGACTTCGATTTTTGTTACAAATTTCCCGGACTCCTTCTCTGCTAAGGATCTATTCCACTCATGTAAGCAATATGGTCACGTGGTCGATTCGTTTATTCCAACAAAGAGGACAAAAGATGGTAAGCGTTTTGGATTTGTTCGATTTATCAATGTCTTTAATGTGGAGAGATTGGTAAATAACTTATGTACGATTTGGGTGGGTCGATCGAAATTCCATGCTAATGTTGCAAGATTCAAAAGAGAGTACATGAAGGGAAGTGTTAACGTGGATAAGACTAAGAATGAATCGAATAAAAGGAAGTTTGATGGGTCTCATAAGAATGTGGAAAATACAGTTATTGGTAAATCATTTGTGTCTGTGGTGAAGACTAGCCGAATGCCAATAGATAAGGAATCTCCTCCTGCGATTGTCCTTGAAGATGATTGTTTGAATGCGAAGGATCTCACTCTGTCGTTGATGGGCAGAGTCAAAGAGATGGCCTCTTTAGTCAATCTTAAGAAGGCGCTTTGTAATGAAGGTTTTGATGTGGTTAAGATTAGCTATTTGGGAGAACTTTGGGTATTACTCGAATTCGAGACTGCGAAGGCTAAAGATTCATTTAGGGGTAATGTTGGTGTGGGCTCTTGGTTTTCGGTCATTAAACAAGCTTACGCCGAGTTTGTTCCTGAAGGTAGATTGGTTTGGGTGGAATTGGACGGTGTTCCGTTTAAATTCTGGTCGGGTCCTACTTTCAAACGTATTGCTGCTAAATGGGGTGAGTTATTGGATGTTGATGATTATGATGAGTCGAATCTTCATTCCAAAAGAATTTGCATTCTTTCTAAGGTTTGTGAGCACATTCACGAGAGCTTCAAAATTGTTTTTCGGGGTAAGGTTTATTGGGTGCGCGCAAGTGAAGTTCTAGGGTGGACTCCTGAATTTTCCGAAGAGGAGGAGGAAGACGAATTATCAGTGGAGGATAACAATGATGGCAGAATTAATGATCTCGAGGCAAATAATGGCATTGATGAGAGTGACGTGGAGGAGGTGCTTGAAACACTGTTTGATCAACCTGATGATCAGAAGGACAAACACTCGGAAGATCCTTTTGGTTTATACCCTTTATTGAACAAAGAAAATATCGAATTGGCACGAAAGGTTACTGAAGAAGATCATAGTTTGTCTCATCCGCCGGGTTTCACTCCGGAGGAGGGTTTGAATGAAGGTAATACTGTTAATCTTGACATGAAGGACTACGGAGAAAATGAGAGAGATGACAATTCGTTTGTTAACCTTGAAGATGGTAAGGATAATTCTGAGTCGGTAAACAAAAATTCAGAATCAAAGCGTTCGGGTCACTCTAAGTACTCTGTTCTGCCGCGAACGGGGGGTTCTATTTTAAATCTTATGGAGGAAGTTGTGAAGGTGGGCCAAACTATGGGTTATAACATGGATGGGTGCATCAAGGATATCACTGAGATCATTGAATCCCAAGGAGAATTTGGGGTTAATCGATGAATTTTATGTCTTTGAACGTTCAAGGCCTCGCCCAAAAGGCCAAAAAAGATTGGGTAAAGGAGTTGTGTGTTAAAAATAAAGTGAATTTTGTGGGTCTTCAAGAAACTAAGATGGGGTCTATTGATCTAAGTAGTGTGAGGTCTTGCTGGGGTAATTCTAATTTTGATTATGTGCATAGTGATTCCGTTGGTAACTCGGGAGGGATCTTGTGCATTTGGGATCCTAATTCTTTTCGGAGGAGTAGCTTTACGAGATCGGACTATTTTGTCATTGTTCGAGGTGTGTGGTTGAAATCAGGGATTGATCTTATGATAGTGGTTGTATATGCGCCTCAAGAGGCTAAAGAAAAGCGTATGTTATGGGATTATTTGGCTCATGTGTCGAATCAATGGGTTGGTAAACTTGTTATGATGGGCGACTTTAATGAGGTGAGATATAAATCGGACAGATATGGTTCGAATTTTAATGCTCACGACGCTGAGATTTTCAATTCATTCATATACAACGCGGGTCTTGATGAAGTCCCTTTAGGAGGAAGTGCTTATACCTGGTGTCTCAAATCTGCTTCTAAAATGAGTAAATTGGATCGATTTTTTGTTTCCGAAAATTTGTTGAGCATGTGTCCTAATATCACTGCTATTACCTTGGAGCGGTTTATTTCAGACCATCGTCCTATTTTATTACGTGAAGTCAGGTATGATTACGGTCCTATTCCTTTTCGATTCTATCGTTACTGGCTGGAAGTTGATGGTTTTGACAAGTTGGTTAGGGATTCTTGGAACGTGGCTCCTGTTAACAAGAAAAATGCCATCCGAAACTTCATGGGTAAACTTAAATTTCTTAAAGACCGTATTCGGAGCTGGCTCTCTATTCATAGGTCGAATTCGCGAGGTGAGATCTATTTCCTTAAAGAGGAGTTGCGGTCTTGTGATGAGGTTATTGATAAGGGAGATTGCTCGAATGAGGTGGTCCATAAACGTACGGAGATTCTCAACAAGATTCATCAGGTAAATAATATTCAAGCTTCGGAAATTGCTCAAAAAGCCAAGATTAAATGGGCAATCGAGGGAGATGAAAATGTGAAGTTTTTTCATGGTATGCTAAACAAGAAGCGCAATCAATCTAATATTCGGGGTATTATGGTGAATGGGACGTGGGTCGATGACCCGGTTCAGGTGAAGCGAAGTTTGGATATTCGGTTTCGAGCTTAGAAAGATTAGGATATTTGATTTGTTGATTATACTACAAATGTAATAGCAAGGATGCTTCTCGAACAATGAAATAGCACAGGACATTAAATGCAACAAAATGTATTCTCTACTACTGAGCTATCTCAACGGAAAGGTAAAAACCGTAATCACCCCCCAAAACTTTTAAACAAATTTTATATCTAAAAATCACAAATCGTAAATGAAAATGCGTTAGGAAAAAGTATTTGGATTTTTTATGTATTTTTGAATTTTTTTATGACTTTTCTAAGATTTAATGATTTATCAAAAACTGCTCAACTTTTTCTAAAAAATCTAACACTAAACTCTTTTTACTTTTATTTTTCAAATAATATTTGTTTTAAATGAAAATTAATGCAAAAGACTATTTTAATTTTCTCAACTATTTTTCTATTTTTTCTCTGATTTATCTAGAAAAGTAATAACTAAAAACTTTGATTTTAATTCCTGAAAATACAAACTCATTAATGAGAAAAATTATGGAAAAAATGATTTTTTCAAAACAACTAATAGGTTGCAGAAAGTTATATCAAAAAATCAAAGTCCCTATATTTCTACTTTTTATTTTTCTACTATTTGATTTTTAAATAATCTAAACTAATTTTATAATACGTTTTAACGATAAAAGGAATTAAAAGAACATTGAAAAGACAGGGCTAGAAAGTGAATAAAAAGGAAAAGTAGACGCGGTAGGCGGGCGAAGTTTAGAAATTTACACAATAGTGAAAACGGGCTCCCTTGTACTTTTAGAAAATAAGAATACCAAAACAGACTAATAGCCGCTTAGTTTACTATTTTGGGCTTATTAATTTTTGAGAATTAGCAAAAACTCGCAAAACTAAACTCGTTGCTTTAGTAGCTTATCTAAACAACACCTTTTATAATAGGCACTCGTCCACGTTAGACAAAGATATTAAGCTAGAAAAAATAAACACATATATTGTTGTCTGTTACAGAAAGTATGTATTTAAAGGCTTATTGGATTTTTGCTTATTGAGAGCTTAATATGTGATAAAAGCTGAAAATAGAAGATCGCCTTCTTGTATGTCTAAGATGTGTTTTAATGGGTATGTACACTAATAAATGTTACCTAGAGTAGGTAAACAACTTTAAGTCGTAATTTTTAGATTCGCAGTAAATGACAACATTTTTACTTAAACTGTTTGAGCTTTTTTAAGGTGAACCCAACGCATGCTTATTTTTGGACCCTAGTTGATGAGATTGTGAAAATAAGCTTACTCCTATCTATCTAGAATTTAACTAGGTAAAAGCTTTTGCAATGATTTCATTAGATCAAATAGAAAAATGTTCCAAAGAGTTAAATGCGAAGAATTTATTGCTGTTATTACTGTGATTGTGGTGCAATATGAATTTGCTGATGCAAAGTGACACGCGTTCTCAAAGACAAGTCTAAACTTTTAGGCCCAACTTAATGAATCTAAATCAGAACCAATACACTTTATACTATAAGTGCGTTTTATAGACCTAAAACCCGTAAATCCTTTCTTTCTTAGCTAAAATTGTCCCTGGTGCTGAATGGCATAGTATTTTAAACCCTAAGCTTTTGTATACTAATTATAATCACCTAACTTCTAATAATCTGTGCAAATCTTGATAAACACACTAACTCAACTGAATGAGAAGCTTTGTCAAAATAGAATTGACTTAAAAAGTCAATTAAAGCTTAAACCAAACACTACTTTATGTAAGCTGTCAAAGCTTATTTTGCACTAAAAACCTTTTAGACTCTAAAACTTTGTGAAGCTTTTATCTACTTATGCTAGATTTAACCTAATTAGCGAATTATGAGTAAAATTACTAGGTTAGCGTTTGATTTAAGCTGAGTTATCTCTCTAAGGCTTAAACTACTTTTGTGACGAAATGTAAATGTGAAGTCTAATTGAAATTTAAACGTTTTTTTAAAAAAGTGAGTAAATCCTATAAAGAACCTCATGATATGACTAAATGCAGCTAAGGGATTCAAACTTATACCCTAGAATTGACTTGAAGAGTCAACACAACACTAAACCAAACACACCTATATTAAACTGACAGAATCTAAATGAGCTTTAAATTCTAATTATAAGCTGAAATTTCTAAAACAAAATATCTAAACCTACTAATTTTGAATTGCTTAATAAGATTCTAGGCTAAAAATGATGGCTTATTAATAAGAAAAATAGACTTTCTCAGCTAGCCTAATACTATACTACTGAATTTTAAGCAAACTAAAATAAAAAGAGATTAGAACCTGAAATGATGAATCTTCACACTAAGCTTTCCAAGAGTAGAAGCTTAGTGTTCTTATACGGCTACCATAGCCACTAGACCATGAGCTTATAGCTGAATAAGCTCAAAACAGCTTAATACTCCTTGATCCTCCCAAATTGAGCTCAACTCTTCTCAAATTCCATGATTTGAGTGTAAATGAGTAAGAATTGTAAATGAATTGCTTAGGACAGAAATTTAGCTAAATTTTAGCTTATTAGAAGTAATAAGCTCTATTGAGCTTATTTAAAGCTTATTTGATTAATTCAACTTCAAACTGAAAAATGAAAGAGTATTAATTGTGTAAAGTGACTTTTATTACTGAATTAAAGGAGTACAAATGAAAGGAAATGATTACAAGAGCTTAAAGCTTAAATGCTTATAGTGAGAGCTTAATTTGCTTAAAAACGAAAAATTACAAAGTAAATGATTAAAACAGAGAATTAACACTGAAAAATGAACTCCTAAGCTTCTATTTATAGAGAAGAGGTGAGGAGAGGGAAGAATTTCTAGAATGATCTTTCAAATCACAGCCGTTGATCTTTTATAAGCAACTTTGAGCCGTTTGATCAATTGATGAGGTGTAATGGACAAATAAGAGCTTGCCACGTGGTTTATTATGATTGGGGAAGAGTTTATGAACGATTTGAGTGTTTAAAAGGGAGCGGGGTTGGGTGAAAACGTGATTTGGGTTGTATAACTTTTGGGCGGGAAAGTTGGTTGAAGTCGTTGGGGTTGTTATTCTGTTTGCTAAAAAGCCGGGCATTATTTTGAAAGTATGGAGAGTTGTCATAACTAGTCCTTGTACCTTTGTCCCGCCATAGCTAGTGTAAATAGGTGTTTCTGAAATTGCAAATTTAGCCCTTGTGTTGTTTTCTTCTATTTCTTCTTCTCTTTTGGCAACTCTAGTCCTTGAAACTTCTAACTTCAAAGTAAACCCTTAATCTTTGAACACTTGACATCTTTGGCCCCTTGACTTGTAATTTGACTCTTTGACTTTCTTTATTCCTTTCTTTGACTGAGTTTGACTGTGTCGGGCTGATCCGGCTGTGATTTCTGGCTGATTTCTTTGTCTTGCTCTTGACTCTTTGTCTTTTTCTCGTTTCTTGCTGGTTTTTGATCGTTTTTGCTTCTTTTTGTCTTTTCAATCCTTACCTGCACAATTGGACACAAAAGCACACATTTTCTATTCTTTTGGCATTTTATTGGCTTTTATTTGGCAAAATCCCGGGTAAATTAGTATACAATTAAGCAAATATCAAAATTCCCCAAACTAAAGGATTGCCGTGTCCTCACGCAATGTTATGAAGTGTACACTTTGTAAACTAAGAAGTTCCCAAAATGCCCTTGTTTAGAACCTTTTATGAATTACCTTTTAAAACAACTTTCACTTTTCTCATCATTTAATCCCATGGAAAACACGTTAATGGCAATCATTGCAAGTTTGCAACTTTTAGGCTCATCGAAATAGGCTACTCCCGATTAATAGAGCACAAAAGAGGAAAATTCGTCATCCTTGACTTTTCACTAGACTAAACAAAGCTGATAAACAAGATCATTGTCAATATAAATCCAAATGATTAAGCTCTTATACTTACAACTTGTGAACTTTTCACTCCCGGGAATAAATTAATGATTAAGATGTGTGCACTCTTTTTAACTCAACCATAGATCAATTTATCTTCATAGTTGAAATTCATCTAAGCTTTACAAATAAGCCTTGTGAGCTCAAATGTTAATAACATAGATAAACCTCGACTCAAAGCTAAAAGAGATTAGGAAACAAAACTTATAAATTGATTTAAGAAAATGAAATTTTTAACCATTCTTTTTATTTTCCATATAATTATTTTTTCTTGCAATAGGAATGTTGTTCTTAGTTCGAACCCCTACTTAGGCCTTTCTCCCAAATAGGATATCGCAACAACAACCGGTGTTCTTAGTTCGAACCCCCACTCCGCTGCTAACGTTTGTGGGTTATCGCGACAACACCTTTTCCTACAAAGCTTAGAATCCAAAGTCCCTTAGTTGCAATCATCACCTAGGCCGCGCTCCCTAGTGATGAATGCCTACGAACCTTGATCCTACGTACATAGTTTTAATCCTTAGTTGCGACCCCATCCGAGTCTTTCTCTCAACATGGATACGCCAACGATAAAAACTACATTAGCTTTTGTTATTCTATTTTTGCGAATGCTTCATTGGCACGAAAAATAATGCTTTTGCATTAGAAATGCTTCATTGAGGCTTCTTTTTTAATTAAATTATCTTTTTGATCGAATGGAAAAATTTCATTTTAGAAAAGCAACTTATAACATTTGAACCAAAATCTTACTTACATTTTGAAATGAATTCTTTTTCAAATGTAAGACTTTTTCTAAAGACATGGGTGACTTTAGCTAAAATTAAAAAAGGAGCACGTATGATTAGTGTGTTAAGAGCTTATGGGAGTAAAAAAGACACAAATCTATTCATAAAGCTTTAGTGTTTTCCAATCAAACCTTGCTTAAAACAAATAAACCTCTATATTTAACTACACATGTCTGTTCTTCAATTTTAAATCCAAAGCAATAGGATTTGTGAAAGCTTGGCCCTACAGAACGTAGGTTAAAGATAGCTAGGCGCATTTTTCACCCGGTCAAGTCAAAATTAACTCCTTATTTCTCACAAGGACTTACCTAAAAAAGAGTGTTTTTCATTTTCCAAACTTAAGCTTTTTTGAGCTTTTCTTGTAGGCAAAATTTAAAATTTTCTCACATTTTCACAAACAAGTAATTCAAAGATTCAACAAGGTGCGTGAAGTGCAAGTCATATCTGAAGATATCCTTCCCCAACTAAATGAACTTGTCCTCAAAGTTTAAAAATAAGGTCAAAAGGAATCTTTAACAAAATTCTAGGTCTTGCCCAAAAGAATAGATGTTAGTTCGATAAAGAACAAGGATAAGAGATTAGAGTTTTCCCATTTATGAAGAGAAGATTGGAGACCATCAATGGAAATTGTGGGAATTGCTTTGTCCTTCCACAATATTGAACCATGAAGCATCCAAAATCCGGAAAACCTAGACAAAAATCACAAACACAACATAAACAACCAACAAAGAGACGAAAAAGAACAAGCTTCCTTTCTTCTTTGACATTTGATAGCTAATACATCTCTAAAAAACGGCTTAAGTTTTTGTTAACGGTACAAGCTATACTCGCCCCGTATTGACTTTGTCCTTGCGGAAGCAAAGGAAAATAGAGAAATTGAAAGAAAATAAAAGGAGAAAAGGATAAGCATTGGGTGCCTCCCACAAGCGACTTGTTTTTATAGGAGTTCCCCCTTCGCTTGACTCTTTCCCCAAACTATTTTTCATGGTGGGTCGGTCTTGACATCTGGATAATTTCTTTATGACCTCGTCCCCAATATAATGTTTCACCCTCTGCCCTTGACTTAAAGGTTTGACCATCTTTTGAAAAAGTTCAATAGGTTCCATTGGGAAAACATTTGCAATTTTGTAAGCGTCCTGACCATGCAGATGTCGCTTCCCCTAGAAAATCTTTAACCTTGAATTTAAAAGAAGTACTTGATCCACAACATTAAAAACCCGGTGCTTAATTTCTTGAATTTCTTAAAGAAACCTTTTTTGTTTTCTCTTTATAAAGCAAAGAATTCTCTAAGCTTCATCTCTTAAATCATTAAGATCATTACTTTGTGTTTTTCTATTTGCACCCTGCAAGATTAAGATCCTAGATTTGTTTGTTTAAGTGCCCAGAAGCTTTATGGCCAACTCAATAGGGAGATGGCAAGCTTTCCCGTAAACCAACCTATAAGGAGTACATCCAATAGGAGTTTTGTAGGCAGTCCGAAAAGCCCATAGAGCATCATCAAGCTTATCACTCCAAGAAGCTCTATTCTCACCTATGGTTCTTTCTAGGATTCTCTTAATTCCCCTATTTGAAACCTCAACTTGACCACTCGTTTGAGGGTGGTAAGGAGTCGAAAGTCGATGGGTCACACCATACTTTGCCATGACCTTTGCAAATTGGTCATTACAAAAATGTGTGCCTCTATCACTGATTATAGCACGGGGGGTTCCAAATCTAGCAAAAAGATTCTTTAAAAACTTGCAAACAACACGAGCATCATTTGTAGGTAAAGCCTTAGCTTCCACCCATTTGGACAAATAGTCTACTGCAACTAGGATGTACTTGTTACCCCTACTAGATGGAAATGGACCCATAAAATCAATCCCCCACAAATCAAAGATCTCACAAACTTGTATTGCGTTTTGAGGCATTTCATCTCTTTGAGAGATTTTGCCTTGCCTTTGACAAGCATCACAATGTTTTACCAAGTTGATAGCATCTTTATAAATGGTGGGCCAAAAAAATCCGGAGTCAAAGACTTTGCGAGCGGTGTAATTGGCACTATGGTGGCCTCCCGTGGGTCCACTATGACAAGCCATGAGAATCTCATGAGCTTCTCTACCAAAAACACATCGTCTAATGACTTGGTCCGCACAAATCTTAAACAAGTAAGGATCATCCCAATAGTAGTGTTTTGCATCCTTGAAAAATTTTCTCTTTTGTTGTGAACTCATTCCTTTTTTAACAAAATTACCCGCATGGTAGTTCGCTAAGTCGGCGAACCATGGCGTGGTATTATCACTAAGCACATTCACATTATTAAGCACAACATTTTCAACAACTTTTTCATTTTCATTAATCACATTTTCATTCACATTAATCTCTTTGACTGATTCAAATCTCCCTAATGACTCTAAAGGAAAAGATTCAGTTATGTGTTGCTTTTCAAGTTCATTCTTGTGAGGGTTTTCTAGTCAAGGTGATCGGCGGATACATTTTCAGCTACTTTTGTATCCCTTATTTCAATACTTGATGAACTCCTGGAGTAAAAGAATCCATCTAAGTAACCTTGACTTAGCATCTTGCTTTGCCATAAGATACTTGATAGCCGAATGATCCGTATACACTATGGTCCTCGATAAGACAAGATAGGGTCGAAACTTCTCCAAGGCATATACTACGGCTAGCATTTCCTTTTCAGTTGTTGTGTAATGAAGTTGAGCCCCGGTCATAGTCTTACTCGCATAATGAATAGGATGAAAATGTTTATCCTTTCTTTGACCTAAAACTGCTCCAAGAGCAAAATACTAAAAAAAAAAAAAAAAAAAAACCAAAACAAAAAAAAAACAAATTAGCATCGACATTATCTCAAAATCATAATCCCCAATTAGCACAACAAGTATCGTGATTCAATCAACTTTTATCTAAGATCATTAAAAGCTTGTTTTACATCATTCCGAAAACACAAACAGGAGTTTCTTTTTCCAAAAGAGAGTCATGGGTCTTGCAATTTTTCGGAAATAGTCTTGAATGAACATTCTATAAATACCTGCCATGACCTAAAAAACTTCGAATCCTTTACTGTTGTGGGTAAGGTAATTTAGGCTATCACTTCTACTTTCGCCCTATCACTTCTAAACCATTTCTTTGAAATTTTCATGACCCAAAACTATTCCTCTTTAACATGGAAAATCGCATTTTTCCAATTAAGCCAAGATTGTTTCTTCACAACGTTTAAGCATGTTATCAAGATAAACAAGGCACTTTGAAAAATTTTGTCCTACAAAAACCGAAAAGTCATCATAAAAAACATCCATGGTTTTCTCATTCATATCTGAAATTGGCCGTCATGCACCTTGCAAGTCCCCGGTGCTTACAAAGGCCAAAAAAAGGGCATCTTTTGTAGGCAAAGGTTTCATAAGGGCAAGTGAAAGTGTCTTTTCTTGGTCTTGTGGGTCATTGGGATTTGAAAATACAGAAAATCCATCTAAGAAACATAGACTCATTCCCCGCTAACCTTTCAAGCATTTGATCCATAAAAGGTAAGGGAAAATGGTCCTTCCTAGTGGCATCATTCAATTTCCTATAATCAATGCAAACTCTCCAACCGGTCACAAGTCGGGTTGGAATGAGTTCATTGTCATCATTCATTACCACGGTCATCCCTCCCTTTTTTGGAACGCAATGAACCGGGCTAACCCATGGGCTATCCGATATGGGGTAAATCAAGCCGGCATCAAGAAGCTTGATGACCTCTTTCTTAATCACCTCATGTATTTTAGGGTTGACCCTTCTTTGCATTTGAACCACTGGTTTGTAATCATCCTCCATTAAGATTTTGTGTGTACAAAATTTTGGATCAATTCCCTTAATGTCGGAGATTTTCCAAGCTAGAGCACTTTTATGAGCCTTAAGAACCTCAATAAGTTTTACCTTCTCATCCTCTTTTAAATCTTTTGAAATGATGACGGGTAATTTATTATCTTTTTCAAGAAAAGCATATTCAAGATGAGAAGGCAAATCTTTGAGTTCAAGGTCGGGTGGTTCCTCTATTGATGTTTTGACTGATTCAACATTATTGATTTGCTTTTTGAACTTACACGGAATGAATGATGAAAAAGGATCATCATTTAAATCTTCAAGCAAATTTTCCAAATAGGTTACATCACCCTCTTCATCATTAAAATCATCATTTAAATCCATGTTTAAAGATTCATCATGTTTTAAAAACTCTTCTATTTCTTGCTCAATAATCATCTCACTTCCTTCAAAAGGAGTGAAAGGTGGAGGGTCCAAAATGATAGAAGTGGAATCACCACTCTCGGTAAAGTCCAAGACTTTTGGAGCATACTCCGCACAAGTTGCATCAATAAGGTCAATTCGTTTCACGGATTCAAAATTATCATAAGAAATTGTGGGAGTATCACCACACTTAAGTATCAAAGATTGATCATCATGTCTTAAAACTAGCTCTTCCCCGTAGACGTCAATTAAGACCCGTGCGGTCCTTAAGAAAGGCCTACCAAGTATCAAATGTACATGGGGGTCCGCAACAAAGTCTAATATCACAAAATCGACTGGGAAATAGAATTTTCCGACCTTAACGAACACATTTTCG
>BQNB010062449.1:0-36069 GCA_026074375.1 Tanacetum coccineum | reverse complement strand
ATTCTTTTTATATAAGAGTTAACACCCGTTAACTCTTATATAAACCACCAAGCCCAAGCCCGAAACAAACTTTACCCCGGCCCAAAACCCTTTATAAGCCCCGAAGTAAAACAAAATTACCCGGGTCAAAAGAAAAAAAGTCAAACACCCTTTTATAAAAGAAAATTACGCGCGAAAATATGTTGTTACTATTCACTGTCTTCTTCAATTTACCTCGAGCTCAAATCAATGGGTAAATCTAAATTGGTGACATGGCTACGTAATTCAAATAAAAAAGGACAAGTTGGCAGAGTATTACATCACCAAACGCTCTTATTGGTCAATCCCCAAAAGGGAATGATACGTGGGCAAAGGAGAAAACACACCTATCAAGTGGGATATGCACTAAAACGTGTGAAAAAGAAGCACAATGGCTCTGACATATGGAATGCCACGTTGGCAATCCGTATGCTCACCAAAGTGATCTAACGGCTCAAATTATGACTCAATGATTGGAATTTATTCAAGGGCTAAGATCAAGACAAGGAGAGCAGGGCAAGAGACCTAGAACCTTCATTCTCAGGCTATAAATAGCCCTGACATTCACACACAACTATCTAGTTTTTAGTTTTTAAATTTTTTTGTTAATTTGTAATTTTTAGCTTTTAAAATTTTAGCTTAAGTAGTGTAATCTTTCCAACTTATTGTACTCTTACTTTCACCTTATTGTAATCAGTTTTAATGTTAATGAAATTCTCCTTTGTTTTTACCTAATCCGTTTTACCTTACAAGTTTTTAAATCCTCAAATTCTCATGTTACTGTTTCAAAAGCTCTTAATAAGCTCATACAAGCTCTTTGAGTCTCTAAGCTCAAATTGAGCTCATAATAAGCATCTAATCTATTTAAACTCTTAAAATCAGTCAAATACCCTTGCTAAATGGATTTTGAGCTTTTGGAAGGGAAGCTAGAAAAGGATGAGCTTCCAGGACCTTTGCTAGCTTATCATTGATAAGCTAGAGCTTGTAGACAGCTCATTTGAGCCTTTTATTGCCTTTGTTTAGCTAAGGCTTTGGTAAGTTCCTATTTCAAATTTAAGTTAGCTAAAGTAGTTTTTAATCCTTAAAATTCAGTAGGCTTAGAGTTTACATGTTAGTTAAGTTAGTTTAAAACTGGTCTTTCAATTTCTAGCTTGTTATCTAGGGTAAATTAGTTTCTCAATTTCATAAGAATTCTAAAAAAAACCAAAAATAATAGCTAGTAAGATTTTGATTCTCATTTATAAATTTCAAACTTGAAGGATTAGTTTTTATGATTTGGATTTTTAGCTTAATAGTAGAGTGATATTGCTTATTGAAGATTATAGCTTAATTGGTTTTTGAGCTAAAAGTGTTATTTCCTGAGTTTGCAGCTTAGATCCTTAAATTCAGTGGACTTAAAGTGTTATTAGATTAGTTAGCTTATTAAACTTAGTTACTAGATATTATAAGCTTTCATAAACAGCTTTTGGATTTGAAAATGAAGCTTAATTGAAGTCTATGCTAGTGTTTGAATGAAAAACAGCTTTTTGGCTTTCATAAGCCCACTTTCTGTAACGGCTTGTTTCAAAAGCTGATTTTGTGTTTAAAATTGAGTTTGAGCTTATGGTTATTTTATTAAAGTAGTTCAAAAAAGTGTCCTCTATAACTTTTCTTTTTCTTAAAATTTTCTTTTGTCTTAATTTAGGTTTAGCAATTAAATTTGCATTCGTAGGCTTAAATTTTAGTTTAATTGCTTATTTGTCGCATTTTCTTCGTGCCCGTTATTTGTTTTCTAGATTAATTGTTATTGTTTGCTTATTTTAATTGTTGATTTTAATTTGTAGAAATAGATAATCAAATCAATCTTTGTTACTAATTCAAATCATTGTCCGAACAACAAACGTGGTCTCAATTTCATAAATCGTTGGGGAATAACGACCCGGGAATCATACTTCCCGGTTAATATACGTATAATATATATTATCGTGTGATTTTTTTTCTAACTACCTTTGTCCTCAAGGGTAGTTTGGGAATTTTCTTTCATATTATTTTATACGTGTGTTGATTTTTACGAATCAATTTTTGGCGCCGTTGCTGGGGATTTGTGATTAAGATTCTTTCGTTTGAAGTTTGTCGATCGTGATTTGGAGAACCTTTCGTTTTCGAAAGTTACGCTTTCAAGAAAATCAAAAATAATAAAAAAATTAATTAAAAAAAATAAAAAGTAAAAAATATTTATCTTTTTAGTATAAGTAGAAGATTAAAAACAAAAAGACAAAAATATTTGTTTTTCCGGATTTTTTTCGATTTTTCTCGTTAATTTGTGAATATAAAAATTTACAAAGTTGGTAAAAGAACACCAACAAATAATACCTTCAATTGAGGTATAATCCATCAGTAAGTTCCCAACTCGAATAAAAGATTTAAAAACTTACCATTTGTGTCACTTACGAAATACGGCTCACCTTAAAAAGTAAAATTTTTAAGAGCTACCGTGAAGTAAGTTTGATTATTTGGTTCAAGTTGTCTATCTCGTTATCCGTTTAAATAGATTGTTAATAAACTTTTGAAAAACCAAAAACTTTTTTTTTATTTTTTTATTTTCTTTAAATAGTGCATGCGCACTAGACGTTCCAATTATCCTAATAATTCAAACGTCACAATTCTAAAACAAGTTTCACAAGTTTCTAACATAGTCGAACCCGAGATTCGAACTATTGTTGAAATGGCGGAACGTACCATGGAAGAGCTACTCCGGGCACCCACAGAAGGGTACGGAGAAGCTATTGTTTTACCAGAAATCAACGCGGATCACTTTGAGATTAAGACGAATTTGCTTCAATTGGTTCATGCTAACCTATTTTACGGTCGTGAGAGTGAAAATCCTCATGCTCATATCAATAGTTTCAAAAGGATTACCTCGACTTTACACGATTTAGAATTGTGGCCTAACGATCTGTTTGTGATTAAGTTATGATGTTTCCATATTCGCTCAAGTAGCCGCTAATACTTTGGTACGAGAAAGTACCACCGAATTCAATCCTTGACTTGGGTGGATCTCGTTACAAATTTGTATAATCGATTTTTCCTCCTTCGAAAACCATTCACTTAAAGAATGAAATTTCTTCGATTTACACAAAAATTGAGGTGGAATTTTTGTGAAAGGGTCGGGAACGATTTAAGGGTTGCTTAGAGCTTGTCCCATCAACGGATTTACTAAAGTTAACTCACAGTGATACCTTTTACAAATGGTTTTTAAAACAGGGAATGAAAAAGATCTCCTTTAATTCGCGGCGCAGTGGAATTCTTTTGAGTAAGACAACTTGAGAGGCTTTAAACATAATCTTGAGAATAAATCATAAGGTTCGTTATTCACGAATTAGATCAAATGCTTTTAGGATGAATGCTACTTCTAGTAAAACGGATGAGAGAATTGATAAGCTTGCGGATCAACTTTCGACCTTAGTCGAGATTGTTTCTAAGAAAGTTGTCACTCTCACTCTGGTTTACTGGTTGAGGAACTTGCTGATTACTTGTGGAGGTGCCCATTCTTTGGTTAGAATGTCCGGCTACGATAACTATCAGGGTAGTGTTTGTGCGACTACGGGAATTACAATTCAAAAGTTTAAACCTCCGAAACCGTGTTAGTAATCAAATGGCACCACCAGGTTTTGCTCCGGTGAAAAACAATGGTCGAAATAGGTTCAATAATCAAGTTCAAGGGAATAATTTTAATCGGGGAAATAATTTTCATGGAAATCAAGGTTTTCAAGCTCAAAATAATCAGGCTCCAAATTTTCAAATCCAAGGATTTCAAAACCAAACCGTTCAAGTGCCTAATAATCAAGTTCAACAAGAGATTTCAAATGATTTTTCAAGTTACAAGAGGAATAATGATCAGATGTTAAGTGATTGTGTAAGTTTTATACACGTAAAATATATATAAAATATAACCTTAAGAGCAATTAAGAGCAATTAAGAAAATTCCCTAAGGAAAATTCACTCTCAAAAATATATATAATATAATATATAATACGTATATTTAACCGGGTAAATATGATCACCCGGGTCGTTTCCCCAACGACTAGTGAAATTGAAACCTCGTTTAAGCTTGGATTCTGATTTGAATGAAGCAAAGATATTTTTGATAATCTATATCTACTAAATAAAAAGCAACAATTAAAATTGAACAATTAAAGGCAATTAAACAATTAAACAAATACGGGAAACAAATAAAACACGACGATTAAGCAAATAGACTAAAATTAAACCCTAAGATTGCAAACTAATTTTCTACACCTAAATTAGGATAAAAGAAAATTTTAAGAAAAATAAAAATATTTTTTAGATTATTTTTGAATTTTTTATCAATTAAAAACTATTTAATTCTAATTAAATCCTAAAAATAAAAAAAATAGAAAATAATTGAAATTATATTTTTCCTAAGTAAAATAAGTAAAAAGAAAATTTTAGAAAAAGGAATTACTATTTTTGGCTTTTTAGATTAAAAGATATGATTTTTCTAAAATTTAAACTAATTAAAAACTATAAAAATAATAAAACTATTAAAAATAAAATCCTAAAATTTTATAAAAATTACACTAAATAAAGAAAAAGTGCAGAAATTTATAAAAATTAAAAGCCCTAATTTTTTACTTTTTATAAAACTTTAATTAAACTTATTAAAAACTAAACCTAAATACTAATTAAAATTAATTAAACTAATTAAAAATTAACCTAAGGACTAACGGTGCAAAGGGAAAAAGGACTAACTGAGTAACTAGCTAACTAACGAAGGGACTAACTAAAAAACTTAAAAGTTACAAACTCAGCCCCTGAAAGCCCAGCCCGATCACAAATTTAGCCCAATTAAGCCCAAAATAAGATGAACTATTAAAAAGTGCTTATCAGAGGAAACTCAAAAGAGCTAAGTTGTAGATTAAGCTGGGGTGAACAACATTAATAAAAGCACTATGGGATGAAACCCACTGAAAAGCTCAATTAAAGCTTATTTATAAGCTTTTTACAGAAACAATGGCTTATCCTTGTTTTTTTGCTAAGTAAGCTGTAAAAAGCTCTAAATAAGCTTAAAGTAAATTCTAAAAGCTATTCTAAACTCCTTAAGATGTGCTTAAACTAATTGAGGAAAGAAACAAAAGCTGGAAACACTTTTAAGCTATTAAAAATGATTATGAAAATGGCTAACTCAGGAATTAAGCTAAATTGCACAAAATCAAATTAAGCTAAAAAGTTCAATAAGCTGAATCAAACCCTAAGCTCTTGCATTCTTAATTACTAGCTAATAGACTATAAAATTAAGTAATAAAAACAGAAACTAACATAGAACAATTTAAAACTTTAACACAAAACTAATGCCCTACTGTTTTTGGTCTTTTTGGTTTTTAGTGACTTTTAAAAGCAAGATTAAACTAGCAAATTAAGCTGGAAATGGAAATTAAGCCTTATTCTATATTAAGCTGAGACTACTCTATATCCTACTTGAATTTTAAAGCCTAAAACCTATGATAACCTAGCTAAAAATTAAGCTAAAAGTGACAGTAGGAACATCTTAGTTCCTGCTGATGCACTTTGCTCAAGTGCAAAACAATAGTGCAGGTTACCTAAGGAGGATAAACCTGCACTTCTTACACTTATTGAGTGTGTATGAACACACTAGACTCACTAACAAAAGCTCAAAGAGCTAAAATCAAACTTAAGCTATCAAAACTTAAGCTAAAAACTCCCCTGGTGCTGACACTATGAAAATAAGCTCTAATTTATTCATTTTAACAATTTAACTTCTGAAAACTGAATCAATATTAGTTTATAATGAAAACTCAACTGACCAAAGTGTTTTGCACAAATTTTATTGACTTTTAATGGTCAAACTTGCTTATGCCAAACACCCATTTACCATTTTGACAGAAATGGTTAAGCTAAGTTTTTCAATTCCAACAGCTAAACCTATGTTACCAGATGATTAATAGCTTATACTAACCTTAATTAACATAATCTAACAGCTTATTAAACATAAATCTAAGATCCACACTAATTCACTAATATTTTTGATTTTTATGACTTTTTAAGACAAAAATGAAGAAAACTAAGATTTATAAAACTTAAGCTAAAAACAGATGATCTAACTAATCTAATAAGCAATTTTAAAGATATTTAAGCACAAATAAGCAACCATTATAAGCAAATAAGAAGATTTAAGCTTAGAAAGTAAATAGACAATTATTGAAAGCTAGAATAAAAAGGATTAAATGAGAAACTTACAAGGCACCTCTAATAGGGCAGCTTCAAGCTCCCTAGCTTATTAATAAGCTAGGGTATAAGTCTATAGGGATCCTTCCCTTTTAGATCCCCCTTCCATAAGCTCCAAATCCAAATAGTTAAGGTAATTAAACTATTTTATAATGTTTAAGTAGATTAAAGGTTTAAAAGAGCTCCATTACAAGCTTATAGACTTGTAAGAACTTATGAATAGCTTAATGATCCGTTTGCTAACATATGAGCTTATAAAGAGCTTATGACACTTTTGAAAGAAAACTCAAATTTTATTAACTAAGTTGCTTGATTACATTACTTTGAAAGAAATTACAAGAGTTTAAATGGAAATTACATTAAGCTATTTCTAAAAGCTAAAGCTAAATTTTACTAAAAACTTAAAAACTAGACTAGGTGTAAAAGAAAAAGAAGATGATCATGTGTGTGTGAGTGAGGGCCTTTTATAGCCTCCAAAGAACATTCTAGGTCTCCTGAATCCATCTCCTAGCCTTTAATCCGGGCCCTTGATTCTTCTAATCATTGCCAAATGATTTTGAGCCGTTTGATCATCTTGTGTGTAATAGAGGATTGCCAGCATGTCATTCTTTGATGTGACATGTTGTGCTTCTTTTGTGAGTAGATTAGCACAAAAACCCATCACTTGTGTGCTTTCTCCATAGCTGACGTGCCCTTATGCTTGAGAGAGAGCTTAAGTGAGCAATGATTAGATTATAATATCTCTACCATTTTGTAGAAGACCTCTTGAATTACCAAAATCACCCTTTAATTTCTATTTGCCCTTTGTTAAGAGTGAGTGGTAACTTTGGGAAGATGATGAATAGTAAAATGTTCTTCACGCCTTTTTATAACTAAAAACAGGTTAATAACTTTTAAACTTTGAGCACATTGCAATTTCGATCTCTCTCAATTTTTTGTCCATTTTTAGTGTAAAAGGGTTTTCGGAAATGGCAAGAGTAGTCCTTGTGGTTTTAATGAAATGAAATGGACTAGGAAAATGGGCTTATGATTTGGGCTTTTGGGCTCTTTGGTATCCGGGTATGGTTTTTAAGGCTTTTTAAGGCCCATTAAGGTTCCTAGGGCCCAATAAGAGGTGAGGGGTTATTTTTGGACTTTGGTGAAACTTGGAGGGTGAAAATGGAATGTTTTTGGGTTTTGTCTTTTATTGGTTGACTTTTGTTGACCAATGTTTGACCATTTTGACTGGATTTGACTGAGGCTTGACTTTTCTGGCTTCGGCTTTGATTCTTTGGCTTCTTTTTGTACTCTTCTGATTCTCGTGTCCGTGCTTGCCCGTTTTTGACGGTTTTCTTGTGATTTCTGATATATCCGTACCTGCACACACAAAACACAAATACAAGCATATTTTTGCCATTTTTGGTCTGTTTTGGGTTTATTTGGGCTATTTTAAGCATAAATGGATATGTGTATTCTACACTTATTAAATGTCGTCGCAAAGGGACCACTATGCAACCTATTTAATTATAGGTCGATTTAGAATAACGTATGAAAATATAGACAATGCACTATATTTTATCTTGTTATATCACCACTAATAGTTTTAGACTGAGCTTATAAGTCAAAATAATGATTTCGTTAAGTTTAGCACTTTTAATATTTTTACCATAACAATATATATAGTCTAGTTCATTCATAAAATAATGTTTATAAAGTTTATAACACATGTAAATATTATATAAGTGATGCTATATTATTTTCTAAGGTTTTTATAGTTCAAACAGACCGAAAACGTCCGAAAACATAATTTTACTATTCATGTCAGGAACATACATTTGTAAAAATAGTGCAGAAATTCTTATAATACTTTTCGAAAAATAGTCCAAGTTTGATTAAGTTTACTCTTCCGTGTTACATTCTTGGCCTTCAAATCTTTCGCTACTTAACTAAAAAATCATTCCGGACAACATTCTAGTTTTATACTTAAGCCTGTTCAGATCCAAGAATGGTTCAAAATACGAATTATAAATCTGCCAGCTTTTGCCAAAAAACTGTTTTTGTCGGTATTGTTTTAAATCTAGTTTTGACCATATCTTCTTCGTTTTACATCCGTTTTTCGAGTTCTTTATATGCATGTAATCGTATTAAGACGTACTAACATATTTTTAAAGTTTTAGTTTGTTAAGATGTCCTTAGCTTTCTATTTTGAACTAACTTTTGGGAGGGGCTATATACCTTCAAAACCAAATTTTAACCTTATTTTTACATAATCATAATCTTCTAACCTAACCACTTCATCCACATTCACAATCAACACATCCAAACTAACCTAATCTCATCCAACATTTCTTAACACAATGAATAATTATAAGAAATAACTTGTAACTAAATAAGCTAGTTTATAAATAACAAATTTCACAACTTGATTAATAATCATAAGTATGTAGTGTTCTTGATTCCTTTACAAATATTTATAAAAGTTTACTACTTGTTGATATAACATATTTTCAAGATTTTCAAGCACATAAACATATTATGTAAGTATGGAAATATGCAAATGAAGTGCAAAAATTTTGAAATGAGTTTTATGTTTACTTGTTGTAGTGAAGATGCTGATGATAACTTAAAAACACTAAAAACCCCAACAAAATTATAACACAAGAACTTGTAAACTCTAACATATTTTATAAACCCTTGTTTCCAAAACTTGAAATCAACTAGAAACACCTTAGTTAATACCCTTGATCACACTTTTATACTTGAAATATCAAGAAAATGGAAACTATGAAATTGTTTTTGGCTATGTTTTGAGCCGTGAGCTCTTGTAGAGAGAAAGAGAGATCCTTTGATTTTTTTAAGTGATAAGTGATGAGAAAGACTTTTTGCAAGATTTCTTTTATAGAGAAAATATCTATGAAACCAATTAACATCCAATCCATGATAATTAAGAAAGGGGAGTGGTCTTGTAAGTGATTGGCATGGGGAGGAGTGGTTATGTTTAAGATAGTTTCTAGGACTTGTAAGTAACTTTGAAAAAAGTTTAAAACTAACACATGGTAATTTCGAAGCAAACTTGGTATTGTTTTTGTGTTTATATATGTAACCGACCATGGTTGTGTATATGGGTAAGAATTATATAATTCTTGAGTATTGAGTATAATTGTGGGTATTTGGTTAAGTGTAAAAAGGTGGTATAGTTTACATGCATGTATGAAAGCTCAAAATGCGAAACGTAAACGTTTTACGTAACGTATAAAAATAAAATACGAAAAGTTATAAATTATCTTCGAAATAATTATATAACACTTGCTTGACATAAACTTCTATTTGTTTAATGTCTGTTTACGTTAATTCTTGATTTTTGGTTTACGCGATTTAACTTAACGGTTGAAAATCAAAGTAAATAGTTTGAGTTTATTGATGTAAAATGACTTGAAATTATGGGTTGTTACAGTCTCTCTGCGTTAAAAGAATTTCATCCTGAAATTTAGTTCGAGTGGTCTCTCGGTGTGGTGTTGGTGAAGAGGTGCGGATACTTATCTTAATCCTCCTAAAATTTGTTAATTTGTTTTCTTAATACATACAGTATCATTGGGACGGGTTTCAACTCTTTGTTATACCCTAAAGATTTTTGTTCTCAACATTTTCCTTCCTAATATCTTAACTTGAGCATTCCAAGATTTGTGATGGTAGGTTCAAGTTTATCGTTATGACTAAAGTTTATCTCTTAGCGGCTTTCTTCGTTCCTTTTGATTTAGAGCATCAACTATGATACTTGTCCTTTCAGGGCATTATGATGGTGTTACAAATACTAAGTTCTATGACATTATGCCGACTTTGAATGGGTGCTTTATTAATTTCCTTAATGATGAGTAAGCTTGTTGGCGGATTGTCCTAGGGTGACTAACGATGCATCTCAACTTTTTGACACAGGATTTGGCGTAAGATGATGATGAATCTATGTATGTAGAATATGCGGATTATCAAAACACTTAACCAATCAATGAAAAAACTAGAGAGAGAAAGGGATGGAAGTAAGGTTTCTAGAGAGAGAGAAAGAAAAAGAGAATATTAGATTAATGAGTGTGTGAGAAAATGAAACCAACCAACACCCTCTTTAAGCTATAAAGAGGGTATTTTTTACATCATATGCCGCGGCCACATAGTGGGCTTGATGGGATTTCTATGGGCTTTGGCCCTTTTACCTTACTGAGTTCCAAAAACTATCTAAGACCTATGAGCTATATATTTTAGGAGTGACCGAGTCTTTTCTCGATTCCTAACAATCTCCCCCTAAGGGAGGTCACATCCTTATACAAAATGTTAAGCTTAGAATTCTGCGAATATCATCGGTCTTTGCTCATGGTCTTGAATTTTGTCTTTCAACTTGTAATATGCATAATGCTCTTTAGACCTTAGGCTTGAGCTTGTTCCTTTAAGCTTGACTTGCATGTGATCTTTGAACTTCTTAAGATCATTAGCTGAATATAATCTCTTATTATAATCTTGTGATCGTTTGCCATCTTGTGTACTTGTGACCTTTAAACCGACATGCTCATACTTTTCATGATCTTGAAAGCTTGTATAGTCATCTTTCTTGAAGTTTTTAACTTTAACATTTTGTCACTTCAAGAAGGACGTGCGGTATCAGAGTAACGGAATTCTTGAAACATGTACTTGAGCTTTCATAATGTCTTTACATATGTCGGTCGAGTATGAGCATGTGGCTATGAATCTTTGACTCTTGCTGGTACCAGGTACCTCCATGTCCATCTTTATATGAATCTGAAATAAAACAGTTAGCAATAAAGTTAGGGGATGAATATGGCTTTGTCATTTGCTCGTGTTTGGTTAGATTAATGATAACATCAAATATTTAATACTTTTAGTGGCAAAATACCCCCTAAAATACTTGTAAATGTTTTACTAACACTCAAAAACGAGATATTTTCTGTTATTTTGTAGTTTTCAGGTGAAATGCAGAAAAGTGGCAAGAAACAAGGGAAAAAGGACTTGAAGTGTAAATTCTAAAGAATGTTACGGCGTAACACCGAAAATGGTTACACCGTAACATAAATTAAGCAAGTACGAAGATCATAGAAGACTTTACGGTGTAACACCATATCTAGTTACGCCGTAACCCTATATTTAGGAGGAAATCTTGTAGAAGTTATCATTACGGCGTAACACCTTATCCAGCTATGTCGTAACCATGAAGATCCACAAATATGGAATGAAGATCACGTACATATGGAAGTTATATGAAGATTACAGCGTAACACCATATCTGGTTATGCCGTAACAGCTGCTTAATTATGGAATGTCGTGTAAATTTGTTACGGCATAACACCTTTATTGGTTACGCCGTAACAGGTACGATATCTATAAATAGAGGCCTCATTCAAGCTATTCTGATATCACTTCATCCACAACCAATTGGAGAGGCGGCAAAGGCTTCCAACCTTCAAAGAATTCCACTTGGAGTCCAAAGGAGACCATGCTTTATTTACTTTTTGTATTTAATCATTCAAAATACAAATCCTGTAAGAATTATGATTTTTCAATATATGATATCTTCTATCTCTTACTGTGATTCTATTACCATGAGCGGCTAAGCACTTAAAGTTTAGCCTAGTTATGAATTTACTTTTTTATGATTGTTTCCTGTTAAATTATGGTTTTATTAGATATTCCTTGACTACCGTGTAACCCTGAGTTTTGGTAGTACGGGTGGTTTGGACCTAGCTTGCTCCATTAATAGATTACATTGTCATGATGGGATCCAATGGGTACTAGGGAGGATCACTAACTCCTTACCTGGTGTAGGAACTGACCGGGCATTGCACTTATCACTCGAAACTTAAAACGCACAGGAACTCTTTCAGAGGGGGTTAATAATCCTTATAGGTTATTACATATGTTTTGGGAATAGTTAGGATTAATCATTGTAACCTGGATAACCTACCTTTCAGATGATTCGGGATTGATTCGGGATTGATTCAGAATCATAGGGAGTATAGGATAGATTGTATATGCACATTCAAGTCTATCGACCTTAGAAACCAATAATGAAACCATAGTTTGACATTGCACAGGAAATTGTCATCATAACAATAATAATGAAGTAACAAAGCTAGCACGTTTTCTCTCTTGATATCTCCTATCTTTTTATTTTCGTTATTTATTTTATTTTTATTTATTTATTTCAAATCAATTCTAAAAACCATTTTCAAAATGTGACATTTCAAATTAAAACTAATTACACCTAAGCTCTTGGGACGACCTCGGATTTACCATTCTATACTACCCATGATCGGGTTCTCTGCCCGTTAGTGCGTCGTTAGGTAGATCGAGTTTTATAAATTTAAAACTTGATAAAATATATTTTAAAAGAAAATACACATCAATTAACCTTCGAATCCATGAGGATCGACCTGTGATCAGGTAGATTCAATTTAAGAAGAATTTCCTTGACATGATTTCTAGCTTGCAGTATTGAATCTTTCTAACACATATGTATTAGATTTATCGTACTCAGCTTGGTCATTACCAGAACGTCTCATAGTAGACAGCACGATAAGAGTAAACTAGTAAGTTACTGTCTCATCGATTGAATCAAAAATTAATTTGAAAATTAATCGACGTGTCACTTGCTAAAGTAATTTTGTAACACATCGAGAGTTTTATACATTTCAAAACTCGTCAACCGTCAATTCATAGTCTGGACCGAATTGATATCCAATGTCACAAGTTTGATCCATATAGGATCTCACAAGTCACCTACTGCAGAGCTTGTTTGATGTTGGCTCTGGAAGGATTTCCATCGTCATTGTGAATACTTTAGTATCACTTTGATGTTCTGGCAATATCACAAGGATAATGCGTAGGACTCTTAAGATATAACTTATTTTCACAGTGTTGTGAGAAACAAATATATTGGAATAGTGTTCTAGTGAGATTTATAGGTGATCTCTTTATTGGCTCTAGACTCAATAGTGCACATTTGGTTTTAGTGATCGGAGGCTACAACAGATTGCTACCTTTTCAATACCAACTAACTCAAAGTGAGAAAGTCGATAGAAATATGTTTAATCTCTGTGAGAAATAAACCAAGAGTCTTTTGAAAGACCTTGAGTGGCTAGGGAGGGTTGTGCATCGCATCACTGGGTCCATGATGATATCTTCAATACCAGAAAACAACTTAGTATTTCTGATAACATATGTATTGACCCGGTTTCTGCCTAAGTGTAAGGAGGGCTTCTTTCTTTTCACCCTTTATCTTAACTTTTATTTTTCATTCTTTAACCCTTCAATGCTTACCAAGACTTTATCACTAACACCTTGTTGGGTTTGTTCCAGTGTTAGCTATGTCTTAGTCTGCATTATCCCCTTTCTCACTTTTACTCCTTTTCTATCATACCTATGGACTTCTATTCTAACTAATGGAATATCCCTGGGTAGATCCCTCTAGTTTTGGTTGGATCATGGGAACAAACACCTATACCTAACCACCTTATAACTCCAATTAATTAAATACATGGTCAGTCGTTTGGTATTGTTCTCAGCCTTAAAACCATTTAGAAACATCAATCAAGGTACTTTGATATAAATCAAAATATTTAGTACCTCGATGGTTTTACTTTTTAGAAATGCTCCCCCTCAACACATGCATCGATAACCGAAATTGTTTAGCATAGTGAGGAAGGAGTTCTCACTTGAGCCTTTAAGGTCACATTTTATTCACAAGTTATATATTTTAATCATTTTCTCCCCTTATCAAAAATGTCAAATCTCTTGATATTTTGGATATCAATTAATTTAAATATATATGAAAATTATTTGGGGAGAAAAATGTTTTGATTATAAATATTAAGCCTTATTGGGAACATTTTAATGCTCCTCCTTAATTTCTAAGGGTATTATATGGTGTTTGGGTATGATAATTTGAATTTTTTTGAATTTACTAAGAAATTCTTAAAAATTCATACTCAAACATTATATATGCCTAATTTTAGTCTTACACTACTTATTTACATATTCACAAGTTTTATAATTACAAGAGAATAACCTGAAAGAGTAGGACAATAATATGACAGAGTCATATTATCCGCTAAAGCAGTCTGAGGTCTTCCCCGTATTCCCTTCCACCAACAAACTTTTCCAAGCTTCTCATCAACCTTCTTTCCTGCAACTAACAATTAATTTCTTTTACCATGATGTGAGACCGTGTCTTATCTAAGTGACTCCATCTTCTTTTTGGCATGGCTTTGTTATACCCCATCCTCAAATTGGTAGCCATGTCATGAAGATTATCCCGAACTGATTGGATTGTACGCTAAACTGAAAAAAAAGAGAAATTCTACGAAATCTTTAAAGATATGAGTTTCGAAATTAGTTTCATGGATGCTTTAAACTCTAATGCCCAAATTTGCTTCAACTCTTAAAGCCTTAATCGGAAATAAAGAAAAGCTTAGTGAGATGGCTAGAACCCCTTTGAATGAACATTGCTCGGCGGTCATACATAACAAGTTACCCGATAAAACTTGGTGACCCCCGTGGCAGATTTTCCTTAATTCCAATGAAAATTTTCCGGACTGGAATGAGTTTGCTTAGCCCCTTACCGGATCTTGGAGCTAGCAAAAATCTCATGCCATTTTCCGTGTGGAAAAAGCTTTAACCTTCCAAACCTGACTCCGACGTGTATGACACTAGAACTAGCGGACCGTTCGATTTCCCGACCAATCGGTATTGCTAAAGATGTCAACGTTAAAGTTGGTGTATTCCAGTTTCCAGCCGACTTCGTGGTCGTAGATTTTGAACCAGACCCTCGAGTACCTCTAATTCTTGGGAGGTGTTTTCTTAAGACCAGTCATGCTTTGATAGAGTACGAAGGTGAATTAACCCTTCGAGTAGACAGAATGATGCCGGCCATTACTTACAATCTTGAATCAAACTTTCGAGATTCTCTCTCGGTTAATTATAATGAAAATATTTGACGGCTAATCGAATCGACATTGTTTAATAGCCTTGTTGAGGAGTATTCTCCAGTAAGTTCTAGGAATTTCCAACTTGAATCGTCCAGTTGCAATTCCCATCACCCTGATATGACCCGATAAATTATTCAAATTCTTCTCCGACTCTCACTCCTTTCGGGGATAGTGATTTTCTACTTCTAGAAGAAGCTGATGCTTTTCTTGCTCTAGCTGACGATCCAACTTCACCAGAAGTTGATGAATCCTATTATGACCCAGAGGGGGACATTCTTATTTCTCGAAGCACTCCTTAATAGTGATTAGTCCTTCACCGTCCCTCATGAACCTACTATCTCCCCAAGGAGGGACTTTAGTAGTAGGATAAATTCTCAACATAAAAAGAAAAAAAAAAACAACGGAGGAGGAGGGAAAAGAGAAATGAAAGGAGGGGGAAAAAGGGAAAAAAAAAAACAAAAATTATTTTTGGGGGAAAAAAAACAAAAGGGAAGTTGAAGGATCAGCTAAACCCAGGACGAGCTATATATTCGAGAAATAAGAAAAAGTGGGGTTATCCCCCCTCTGGGTCATAATAGGAATTCATCAAACCTTTCGGTGAAGTTGGATACGACCCCGTTAATGAGCCAAGAAAAAGCATCAGCCTTTCTTTTCAAGATAGTAGAAAATCACTATCCCCCGAAAGGAAAGTGAGAGTCCAGGAGAAGAATTTTGAATCTATCGGTCCTATCCGGAGCGGGAATTGCCACTGGCGATCAGTTGGAAAATCCTAGAACTTACTGAGAATAACTCCACACAAGCTAATATCAACAATTGTCGATTTCGATTCGCCGTCCATATCAATATAATTAACCAAGAATCTCGAAGTTTGATCAAGATGTAATAATGGCCTCATTGTCACTCGCAGGGTAAATTCACCTTCGTACAGGCACAAACAAACGTCTAAGCAAAGCATGACTGGTCCTATAGAAAACACCACCCAAGAATTAGAGTACTCGAGGGTCTAGTTTCAAAATCTACGACCCGACGAATACGGCAGGACACTGAATACACCAACTTTAACGTTGACATCTTTAGCAATACCGATTGGGTCGGGAGATCGAACGGAGTCCGCTAGTTCAGTGTTCATACACGTTCGGAGTCAGGTTTAGGAGAGGTTGAAAGCTTTATACCACACGGAAAATGGCATGATATTTACTGCTAGCTCCAAGATCGCTAAGGCATAAGCACTCATCCATTCCGGGAAATTTTACATGGAATAAGGAATCGCCGGTGTCACCAAGTTTTTCGGGTAACTAGTGAAAAAGTGACCGCCAGCAATGGTTCCGTTGATCAAAAGGGGTTTCTAGCCATCGTCACTAAGCCTTTTCTTTAATTCCCGATTAAGGCTTTTAAGAGTGAAGCCAAATTTGTGGCATTGAGAGTCAAAGCATCCATGAAACTAATTTCGAAACTCATATCTTTAAAGATTTCGTAGAATTTCTCTTTTTTTTTCGTTAGCATTTTCACGGTGCTTCTCATCATTTCGCCTTGAAGGATAAGGAATCGATGGTTTCAGGTTAGGCATCGGTGCACTAATAGGAGTATTAACTGGCTCAGAAACTGGATTATGGTTTTCAACTGGGACAACCGGAGGTTGGACGTCTTTCGGGTAATCTCCCCGTTATTAGTAGGAAAAACTGTATCCTTTGTCATCTCGGTTCTACGTTCTACAACTTTAGGCGAAGAAGTAGGAATCGTAGGTCCTTGATAAGCAACCCCGCTTCGGGTAGTAATACCCTTCAAGTCTTCCTTTGGGTTAAGGTAACGGTGTTACTTGGAAGAGAAACTGAACTCAGTTAAAAGCGATATTGCGAATTATACAACTTAGAAAGCATCTCCGTTAAATTTGTCATCTGGTTTTGTAAACCTTGGCCTTGATTTTGCATATTCCTTAATACAACATCATTAGCCTTAATTCTCAAAATCGGTTTTTGAAACACCTTGCATTTGTGGAGCGGGAGCTTGATAAGGTTGAGCTTGGTAAACCGGTGGTTGACTAGTCGGTAGGTTGATAAACTTTTCCTTGGTAGAAGTTATTTCCACCACGGGGTTTTTTGATATGAAGTGGTTCCCCGAAAAAATTTTTGTTTGTTTAGAGAACATGTTTCGCTTGGAATCTTGATTGAAACGGTTTTGATTGTTTTGAATCGGAGGAAAACCAGGAGGTCGAATTTGGTTTGCAACCATCAGAGGTCTAGAATTGGTATTTCCTTGATTAAAATTGGCTGCAGCAGCTTGTGAAACGTACTCTTGAATGTTTAGTCATTCGATAAGATTGCATTGGTGGCTGGACAATTTCTATAGGAATGAGCACCTCCACAAGTTACACAACTCTGCTCGACCGCTTTTATGGGCACGGGAGCTTGGGCTTTTTGCTTGTCGATAAGCATAGTCTTCATCATATTCTAAAGTTTTCAGAAAAAAAAAAAAAAAAACTTCGGTTGTAAGAGCAGCAACATCGGGTGAAATTCCGGGGGTAGATGAATTCGAACTCACTTTGGCAACGACTGCCTTGTTTCGTGAATTACGAACCTTGGATTTACTCTCGATAATTTTCAAGCATTCACGAGGCATCTTATCCAAAAAGTTTCCACCCGCAGCGGAATTTCAACGAATCTTGATCATTAGCATTCAAAGCATTGTAAAACGTATCTAGTTGATGTAATTCTGAAAATCCGTGATGTGGGCCATGCCGAAGAAGTACATTAAATCGATCCCAAGCCTCGATAAAACGATTCATCAAATCTTTTGTTGAAAATCTTTCACCCGCCCCAAAACGCGATATCGTTTTTTTCAAAGATTGTCCGTTTTTGAAGGAGGAAAGAATTGATTAATGAATTTTGAAACAAGATCATCCCATGTCAAAATTGATCGAGGAGGTTCTTTCTCTAGCCAAATCCGGGCTAAACCTTCAAGTAAAAATGGAAAAAGAATAAGCTTAAAAAAGCATAAGCTTAATTGACGTGCTCGGGATGTCCGGGAATCTCATCGTTGAGGTAATCTTATTGAAATAACGGATGTTAGCATGTGGATCCTCTTTATCGTGTCTAAAAAACTGCTTGTTTTGAACAAGATTGATCAAACCATGCTTTAACTCAAAATTAGCATTGATTTCGGGAATTACGATTGCATCCTCGTACCCCTCGGTGGGTGCTTGGAGCAATTCCGCCATAGTCCGGTTATCGGTCATTGGAACAAGGGGATGATTATCAAAAGGTTCTACTAAATTAAATGGTTCTACAACAGCCGGTGGGGCTTGTTGTAGACGGTTATGGTTGCGGGTTTGTGAACGAGTGCGCAAGCACAAAGTAGGAAAAGAAAATTTAAACTAACTAATTTTTTTTTAATTTTTAATTTTTTTACTAAACTATAACGGATAACGAGATAGACAACTTAAACCAAATAATCAAATTTACTTCACGGTAGCTCTTAAAAATTTTACTTTTTAAGGTGAGTCGTATTTCGTAAATGACACAAATGGCAAGTTTTTAAATCTTTGATTCGAGTTGGGAACTTACTAATGGATAATACCTCAATTGAAGGTATTATTTGTTGGTGTTCTTTTACCAACTTTGTTTATTTTATTTTTTTTATTATGGACAATTTTTTATATTTTTGATTTTTTTTAATTTTTTTATATGATAATTATACTAAAAGAAAAGAAAAATATTTTTTTTGGTTTTTTATATTTTATAATTTTTTATTTTTGATTTTTTTAACAAAACTTTCAAAACGAAAGGGTCTTCAAATCACGATCAACAAACTTCAAACGAGAGAATCTTAATCACAAATCCCTGGCAACGGCGCCAAAAATTGATTCGTAGTTTTCAATACATATAATAAAATAATATACTCGTAGAGCCATTTACGAAATTCCAACGTCTCCCTGGAAGGAAAATTCACAATCTAAAAGATTTACATATATATATATATATATATATATATATATATATATATATATATATATAGATATATATATATATATATATATATATATATATATATATATATATATATAATATAATACGTATATTTACCGGGAAGTATGATTCCCCGGGTCGTTTCCCCAACGATTTATGAAATTGAATCCACGTTCTTGTTCGGACAATGATTTGAATAAACACAAAGATTGATTTGATTATCTATAACTACTAATTAAAAACAACAATTAAAATAAGCAAACAAAAGCAATTAATGCACAAATTCAATTAACGGGAACAAATAAAACACGACAAATAAGCAATTATACTAAATTTAAACCTTAAGAGTGCAAAGTAAATTTCTAAACCTAAATTAAGATAAAAGAAAATTTTAGGAAAAAGAAAATTATTTTTTTTTGATTATTTTTGTATTAATTATTATTTAAAAACTCTCCCTCTACTCTGAAACTTATTTAAATCCTAAGAAAATTAGCAAATTAAGTCCCTAAAAATTCTAAAAAACGTGATTTCTAAGCTAAGAATCAAGTCTAACGCGCGCGCGACGAGCGAAAACTTATAAAACTCATTTTTAACTACTTTTTATAATAAAATTCTATTTTTTAAAACTAAATTTAAAAAGTTTGAAAAATGAAAAAAAAAATCTACAAGTGTAAAAATGATTTTAATAAATGTAAAACTAAAAGTATTTATTCTAAATCTAAAAACTATTTTTTTTGTATTTTTAAAAGTTATTTTTCTATTTTTTATTAATTTTTGAAGATTTAAATCTAGGAAAAATTATAAAAAATCAACTACTAAAGGGAAAAATCTAAAAAATTCACAAAAAGTCCAATTAAACAAGGAACTCAGAAAAATAAGCACATCCACCCAGCTTATTCTAATAAGCTGAGAATAAGCAAAGATAGGCAAACGCTTAAAAAGGAAAAAAGGACATGAAAAAGTGTATAAATATTAAATGAAGGAATTGGTTGGATGAGCTATTGAAGCAAAACGGTTAAGTCATTGGTGTTGTGTGGGAGAGGTCTTGGGTTCGAGTCCCAGGCACACGTTTTTTTTATTATTTTTTATTTTTTAAAAATTCAAAGAACAAAGTTATAAAGGACACTTTTATAAACAACTTTAATAAAGACACTACAAGCTCAAACCACAAACATAACTCTCAAACATGCTGAGATGGCTGTTTACATCAATGACTTTTAGAGAGCTAAAAAAACTATGATTCACTAAATAAGCACACAGATCACAAATAAAGCTCTAAATTTTTTCAAAACCACCCCACAAGCTATTCTAGAAAGCGTTATAATGTCTAGAAAACTACATGTCCTAATGACTACAATCCCTAATAGTACTGAAAGCTTATTGAAAATTAAGTTTTAAAAGATGCAAACTCAGAACAGCACTTAAAAGCTAAAATACCAAGATAAGATAAATGCTCAAATGCGCGATGTGCAGCGCGAGCGCGCGGAACTCAAGCTTTTTAAAAACTTTTCTGCTAACCTACTATAAGCTACAATTTAAAATCATAAAAACAGATTATAATAATCTAAAAATCAAAAATTAGAAGCTAGAACTACTACTAACTTGTTATTTGGCTTTTTGAAAATTTAATGACTTTGAATGCAAAATTATCCTAGATTTATAACTAAAAAATGGATAAAGCAATCTTTAATCTATCTAAACCTATATGTAACTATAACCTAACTTAATTTTAATAAAAAACCTAACTTAAGCTAACTTAAATTTTGATCCAATAAGCACTGCAGTTTCAAGACTGCAGTGGTTCCTATCTGATGCACTTGGCACATTTGTAAAAACACAAATGAGTGACCTGAAGGGTCAAACTCTGCAAGAGACACAGTGACCACTTAGTGTGGCAAGAACACTTAGCAAACAAATTCCAAGCTTAGGGAAGCTTGGATCAAAAGTTCTATACTAGCTTAAGAAGAAAATCTCCCCTGGTGCAGGGATAAGACAAGATGCACCTCAAAATGATATAAGAACCAAACTAATTCAATCAAACCTTTCAAAACTTAATCAAGAATGAAAACCAAAGCTGACCAAAGTAAAATCACCATTTTACTTTTGACATTTGAAGGCCAAACTGCACTAATCCAAACACTCCCATCATTTTAATAAAACCTCAAATCAACATATGAATATGAAACTTTAATAATTGAAACTTGAAACTAGATGATAAAGAAAGCTACTTATGAATCCTAATAAAGTAATTTTAAAATTGACTAAGAAGCAAACCTAAACTTATAAGACTAAACTAGTGTTTTTGGTATTGTTTAAGAGTTTTTATGAAATTATAAAACAAATAGACCTATAAAAACCTTGATTACTCTATCCTATCCTACACAAATAATGCTCTTAAAGAGATTAAAATCAACAATTACCCTATTACTTCTACCAGAACTAACTAAAGAACACTAGCAGTACTAATTTAAAGTTAGTACTGCTTGTTCCAAACACCCTTTAATAATGACAGATTTACACACATATTAAACTATCAGCAGCGCGTGCGCGCCGAGCGGCGAGTCTGAGCGTGCGTGGACTAAATACACACCACACAGAACAACTTATAAAGGACTTAATTGACTTATTTAAACTAATGATTAAGCTAGAAAATAAGATTTATGAACTATGCTAAGATATTAAACTAATGATAGATTTAAGATAAAAATTAAGCAAAATTAAGATCTAACCTATATTAATCTAAATCAGATAATCAATTCTACTTAATAAGCATAAAATCATTCAGATAAGCACATATAAGCTATTAATAAGCAGAAATAAGCAAAATAGTAAACTAGAATTTTAAGACAGAAATGAAAATGAGAAACTTACATAAGCCTTAGCTAAACAAAGGCATAAGAGGCTCAAAGAGCTTGTCTACTAGCTCTGGCTTATTGTAAATAAGCCAGTAAAGTCCAATGAACTCTTCCTTTGTAAGTTCATCATCCAAAAGCTCCAACAATCATAAGCAAGGGTACTTATAGCTGATTTTAAGGTTTGAGTAGATTAAATGACTAATTAAGCTCAAATATAAGCTTAGAGACTTAGATGAGCTTGTATTTGAACCATATTTTAAGAAAATTTAGCTTATGAAAGAACTAAGAGCTTAATAAGAAACTTTTTATTAATTAAAAAACAACTGATTACAATACTTGAATTAAAACATTACATTAAGAGATCATTAACTAAAACATTTTTGAAAGAAAAATTACATAAACTAAATAAGCTGAAAATTGTAAAAACTATATCCTTTTGTGTGTGTGAGAGCTGCTTGTATTTATAGTGCTGAGGAGATGCTTCTAGGCTCTCAAGTCCTTCCCACACACCTTATGATCCTAATCCAAGTCAAATCTTTCATCATATGGAAGCTCACTCCTTGAACCCTTGGATTAGAGTTTTAGCACACGGGTTGCCAGCGTGGCAATTCGTGTGTCAGACTTATTGTGTTACTTATGTGAGTGAGTCCTTGCTAAAACCCATCAATTTAGTGTGTTTCCTCACTTGCCCGCGTGTTATTCTTTGCTTGGGCTTGACCAATAGGATCTCTTGGTGACGTCAAATGCTGCCAGGGTGTATTTTGTCCCTTTAATTACCCATCTCCACTCTTAATTTAACTTAGCCCTTTGCTTTTGACTCATAGTAAAATCACGAAGAAGATAAACAGTAACAACAACCTTTGGCGCCATTTTTTCTTAAGGTCATTGTGTTATAGTTTGACTGAGGAGGGGTTGGGTTTTGACCTGGGCTTATAAAGGGAATGTTGGGTAGTGGGCTAGGTTTGATAGATTTTGGGCTTGGTTATCAAAAAAGGGTTTTTCGGCTAGAGGTTTGGGTTACAGGTTTAGCCCGTTTAGGTTAGGGACCAGATCATGATAATGTATTGGAATTAATATTTATGAGTACTCGATTTGGGAATATTTGGATTTTGTCTTTTTGGGTTTGACTTAGGTTGACTTGAGTGACTAACCTGTTTGACTTTGATAACGCGCATTCCCGGCTCTTTGCGTGCCTTACCTTCCGTGCCCAAGTCCGTGTTTGTTCCGGTTTTTAAAACCGTTTTCTTACGATTTTTGCAATATCCGTACATACACAATCCAAAGACAAAACAACAATATACAAGCACTTTTATGCACATTTGGTCTTTTAAGGGTCATTGTTTGGTATAAAAATAGATATTGTTTTCACACAATGTCAAGATCTTGAAGGAGCATCTCGAGTGTCAGACTTTTTCCATGCTGATGACTGAGGAGCTGGAGGCTGTGATGAACCAAAAGCGCTAGTGTCATGTCGTCGCCTCTTACGGAGATCCGAATCAGGTGGAGGAGGAGAAGGATCTTGATCGTCATGACGTCGCTTGCGTAACTTGTCCGTTTTCAGGCAAGAATCCCGTCCCTCTACTCGTGCATAGATTTCAACTAGGCTTCATAAGAAGCGTAGTTTCAGGAAGTGATTAGTATGTACCTACTCTCCGAACATTCTTTGGTGAAGCCTTTCTTTCATATCTTCTAGGCCGAAGTCTCTGAAGCGATCTCGAATGGGGAGTGTGTAGAGCCATTGGACATCCTCTTTGAAACATTTTTAACCACGAACAGCTTCATTAATTTATGAGGCAATCCAAAGCTCCAAAGTGTATACCCTATATCCAAGATTCCCTAGGGTGTTATCAAATTCTTGTTAGCTGCTCTAAAGTCCGAAAGTTTTTTTTCTCAAGAGCGCGATAGCGATTCACTAACATCAGAATTCGTTTGCTTTATTGTTGTAGAGGAGTTGTGAGGGTGTTTGTTGTTCTCGTTGTTGTTGCTTGCATGCAAAGATTTGGAGTGTTTGAGTAGTAGATGATGCAAAGGTTTTATAGGAGGTGAGAGATCAATACTTAGTCGGGGAGAGTAGGAGAACTGAGGAAGATGCTTGATAGATTGGAACAGTGACTATGGAAACCACTTCTTGCTTTCTACATTGATTAAACCCGGATATTCGAATCACAATGCTTAATCCTTAATAAACTGAGTCCCACAATACATATGCATCCTACAGTTCTTCAATTGACGACAAAGTTCCGGTTGAACTTAGTGGATCCTCAAGGAGGACATGTTCATCAGCTGGAAACTTCAAACTTTCCTAAACCTTAGGGTACAAATCAGTCATGAACTCATCGTGCGTGGGCTCAGGGTCTGGTCTAGCAAGATCCACACGGCTTATTCCAGGGTCTGGTCCAGCCTGGTCTTCATCTATGAGTACCTGCGCTGGTGGAGGTCGAGACTCGTGAGTTTCACCAAGGTCTGATCCAGCATGGTCTTGATCAAGTTCAGCGGTCTTTTCCTCTAGGTCCACCTGCTTCTCCACATCTTTACCTAGTTCTTCAGTAATCTGCAATATCTTAGTTTCACCTCCACTGCTTGTCTTATCAGATCCAGCACCTGTTTCAGCATCTGCTAGAGAAGGAGAGTCATGGACAATAAATGCGAATTGTTCATCCCTGTGGTTTGCAAGGACAGTTATTGCTCATCATACTGGAGTCCGCCTTTAGAATATGAATTGGTCTGTGGTGCTTCTCCTCTTTGGTGTGTGTAAGGCTAGCAGAGATTGGGCAGCTTGTTCTTTAGTGACAATGGCTTTGCCCTTGCCTTCTACTACAGGGAGTGGTCGGATGGCCTCTACAACAAGTTCTTGAATTGCCACACCTCCAACATGTGCATGATCCATACCTTAACAACTACTCTTAAACGATATCTGAATAACTACATCCATATCATAATTCTTCAACACTCACCTTCTTTGTTACAGCACAGGTTCAGGTCAGAATGAGCATGTTCTTCATACAGTTCATCAACCACTGGAAAGTGCTTTTTACGTTGCAATCTTTTGCAACTGTTCCCTTGCCGCCTTTATTGTAGTGTGTAGCTTGGTTGACTTTTCTTTGGCAGGCTTCGGCTTGGGTGGCTTAGCAGTAGAAGCCTTAGAAGATTTTTCCTTGGTTACCTTTGATTTTGGTGCAGGTGCTGGTTTGCTTGACTTCTCGATAGCAGGCTTAGGCTTGGGTTGCTTGGAACTTGCAGATTTCTTCTTTCCTTCCTTTTTGGCAGCAACTTTCTGATCATGCTTTGCAACCATTTCCAGATAAGCATTGTAGTATGATTCATTCCTGATATTATTTGAAATTAGCTTATTGGGAATTGGCATTCCAAAGACTTCATCGATTTCACCTTTGGAGACGAATTTGAGATTACTGAGTCTGAGGTCTTCTTCAGCAAGATGAAACGGAGATGCAGATCTATGGTGAATATTGTGAATTCTTCCCAAGTGACAGATAATAAGCTTCATGAATCGACAATAAGGAATAACGTGAGGTTTGTCTTTCCTGCCCTTCTTAGTGGGACTGCCCAAATTGGCCTTATTAGTAAGAAAGGTCTGCATAGCTTGCATAAACTCTTCCCACATATGCTCAGCATAGTCAACATTAGTATTTGTTATAATTCCCTAAAGCATTTGAAGAACTGGATATCTGAGCCTATCATGCCTAAAAATCTTGCCTGTGAGACACTGGTTGATCATAGACAATATTGCTCTCTAAGGCTGATACAGGTGATTCACCGCCATACTTGACACAAAGTGAACCACCTCCGGATAAACCAGCTTATGTATGAAGTCCATAATTGTATCACCTGAAGGAGGTAACACAAATGGGTGGGCTTGATCAATGGGGATTATCCCAAAGCTTCCCTCAGAAAGAGTGCATCCATGTAAACCAGTCTTCCATCAGCGAAATCGTAAATCCCAGCTTTTTCCACATATGTAAGCGTGTTCCAGAATTGTTGAATGTAGATAGCTGGAACCGAGGCAGAAGCAGTGAATGCCCTGAAGAAGTTTATGTTTTATAGAATGTCCATAGCAATATGAAAGATTGGGTTCTTTTGCCTCTTTTGAAGATCCAAGACATGGTTGCTCTTACCGATAGGCACCCACGCAACAAAAGGAAGAATCTGATCATCAGATCTTGTAGGAGCAGGAGCGGGAACATTCTCATCAGCCATTTTGTCTGCACAAGGATATCAACAGAGACAAGCAGACATGATATATATCTTGATGTTAGATGAGAACATTGACATGCTTCGATTGATGATGGTGAGATTAAGTCCACGTTGGTCAAGGATACTCGATGAACACAAATAGGTTAACAAGTCCCGGATGGGTGTTAACAAGGTAATTATGCCTTTGGATTGGGCCTTGAGAGGGTATGGGACCTATGGGCCAAACCAATAAGATTTTGGCCAATACCGCTACCCACTTGGCAGCCAAACCGCTATGAGAAGAGTTTCATCAACTGCTATGTAACAAAATGAATCAACCGCTATGTGCGGAATGACCAAAACCACCATGACCCACAACTCCGAATCATAAAATAAATCATTTTAATCAAACTGCTATGTGTAATTTTATTTCCAATTTAATACAAACCGTTTATGACCAAACAGCCTAACGAATATTATATTCACATTAATCAGACCGCTATGACACACAGCTACGAAATAATATTCAATTTAATAAAACGCTACCGTAACGAAAATTCCAAAATAGCGGTTTGGATTATTTTAATAATAAAAATAATCTTCATCGTAGCGGTTTGCGTGCTCAGAATAAAATATTCATTTATACACAAACCGCTAACTGGCAAACATTTTCTAGTAAACCGCTATCAAGAAACTACAAACCAAACCGCTATCAAGCACGTATATCAAACCGCTATCAAGAATGAGTATTACAAAGAAAATGCAAACACATTCGCATACCAATTTAAACCCTACGGGACATGCATTTGTGCATTACACCTACATTTTCTTAGACAAATGAAACATTTACCAGCACGATACAAAACAACGCCAAACATTAATTGACGAATAATAGTCAAACCATACTCGAAAATCATCATATTGCACCATAAAGATATTTGGGATCATATCTGAACATCAAACTATCATCTATTCATAAACAGCATTTCCCAGCAATAACAACACTAATCTAAACACTCTATGATATTTCGAATGAAAATCGAGTTTAACCTAGGTCATAGCATCAAATTATGATATGTTTATCCTAATCTAGCACCGATCGAGTATTCTCTACACCTATCCGCACCTTTCCCAGTCACCAAATAACATATATCCCAAGCATTTAAAGATTCAATTGTATACTATCTAGAATGACACATTTTGAGTGTGTTTTGGAACGTTTAACTTCATCTAAGGCCTTATCTAATTGCAATAAACAAAGTTTTAAGTTACCTTAGCAAGAAATTCAGTAGAAATCGAAAATCAATCGAGTTGTTCTAGGTGGCGGTTTGCGAGAGAGAGAAGTGAGTTTATGAGTTTGACTAGATTTGAAGGTTTGACCAAAATTGTCAAACCACCACCTATTAACACTAGAGGTTTGGCGGTTTGGCAGTTTTGGTCCCTTAGGTTTCTAATACTCTTAACTTATGGATAAAAGGTTTTCTAGGGTAAACAATTTTAAGGATTGGCAGAATTAGTACTTGTAGTTTAATAGAGCTAGAAAACAATTAGCAATTAGCACATAAGTCCCTAAACTCTTTAACTAATGACAACTTTGGCCCTTAGAGTTAAAATTAATTAACTCCCCCTCAAATTATAACCCTGTATTACTACACAACCTTTTCCATTCATTTTATGATGTGATCTAGAATTTTGATGCCATAAAACTTGCAATCACTCTCCTCCTCAAACAATGACCCGTTTTCTATGGAAAGAGCTGTAGTCGTTGTTTGAGTGGAAAAGTTTATTTTGAAAACCTGAATTGATGAATTTCCAACAACAATTTACCACCGTGATTAACACAAATAATTTTTGAAGAATCAATTAAGAAGAAAATCATTTGGTTATAAAAGGAGGACTTCTCTTCCGAAAGAGGAAAAAGGCACTGAAACGTACATTAATCCTTGGTTGCACGGATATTAAATAATCCATGCCCGGGAAAAATTAATCATACCCTGTTGGTCTAGGACACAACTGCTTTTTGGTCGACATGCATATCCTCAAATAGAAAAGCGGAGTGCAGTCGAAATAACTGCAACCATGAAGACATTTTTAAAAACTGTTTGAACTATCTGCTCGAACTTTTATTTAAAGTCCCGTGTCATAATATGAAATGACATTTCTAGGTCCTAAATGTTATCGATTTTCAGAAGCACATGTCTTTCTTGAAAAATATTTTTTTAGTAGTTACCAATTTTTTATAATATTATGGTTTTTATCAGTTTTATATTTTTGTATTTTGATTTTTGTTTAGTTATATACAGAATAACATAGGATATATTAAACCATCCTTTACCTCCTCTTCTCCTTCCTGAAGACTTTAAGGTTTTTCAGAGTCATGACTCTCAATAACCCTAAGTCACGGATAGAAATTCGCACCGCTCTTTGGTAATTGTGGCCTTGGTGAATATGTCCGCAAGCTGATAATCCGTCGTCACGAAGTACAATTCAACCACGCCCTTTTCAACATGCTCTCTAATGAAATGGTGTCGGATGTCAATGTGCTTGGATCTGGAGTGGTGGACATTGTTGCAGCATAGAGCAATAACACTCAGTTGTCACAATACAGGGAAATCTTATTGAAGGCAAAACCGTAGTCTGTCAGCTGTGACCTCATCCAAAGTATCTAAGCACAACATCCATACATAGCAATGTATTCAGCCTCTGTGGTTGAGATCACAATGCTCTTCTATTTCTTTGATGACCAGCTGACTAATTTATCTCCAAGGATGTACTTCTTTGTGTATCCTGACAACCTGCATGGTCTGCATTTGCATAGGCCGTTAGTGCCATATCGGGGTCTTTCAGATACCAAAGTCCCCAATTAATGGTTCCTCTAAGATACTAACAGACCCTTTTAAGTGCTTCAAGTGCTTTTTGTAGGCCGATGCCTGATACCAGCACACAATAAGCATACTGCAGAAGTACAAGGTCGGGTCTGCTGGCAGTAAGGTACATTAGGGAGCCGACCATACGGCGAAATTGAGTCCAGCGAACGAATACCACTGGGAAGGGGACCTCATCCTTTAGTCGATCCCACCATGGGTTATCAACAGGTCACACGAATCTATCCCAAACTTCTTTAATATTTCGAGAGTCAATTTTGATTGAATTAAATAAAATCCCCTCCGGATTTTGAGAAACTTGTAATCCTAAGAAAAAAGACATTTGTCCCATCATTGACATTTGGAATTTAGAACTCATCTCATTGGAAAATATTCACTTCCTTTAGGTTCTGTCAGGCAAATCTGCATATCTACATAATATTTGAACATGAAGGAATGTTTTCCTGTTTTCCAAGTAAATAATTTCCTCGGGGTCGCTGCACCCTTGGAAAACTTGGTTGTCCCGAAGAAACAGTGACATTGTGTCATAACACGCCCGAGGAGCCTGCGTAAAGCCATACAAACCTTCTCAGGACATAAACATGTGTCGGATGGTTCTGAGATCAAACGAATCCCTCTGGATTGACTTAACATAGACCTTTCGTCCCTTCAACTCGCCATTAAGGAATGTTGTCTTGACATCCATTTGATAGATGATCATGTTTTTACTGGCGGCATTGGCGATGAAGATTCTTATACCCTCGATGTATGCAACATGTGTAAAGGATTCCTCAAAATCAATTCCCTCCTCTTGACGATATCCCTTGGCTACCAATCTTGCCTTGTTTTTCAGAACATCACCATACTCATCAAGCTTAACTTTGTAAATCCACTTGAGAGCAATAATCATAACACAGTCTGGTTGAGGTACTAATTCCCATACTTGAAGTCAATCAAATTAGTGAATCTCATCTTGCATGGCTTAAAACCAGTAGTCTTCAGTTATGGCAGATTTGAAGTTCTTCGGTTTGACGTTTGATAGTACAAAGTTATACAAGCACTACAAGGCATCGGTTGCAAGTTGTTTTCTGGTGGATACCGGTCTAGAGGGATTGCCAATGACGTTATCAAGTAGGTGATCCTTGCTTTATTTTACGAGATGATGATGTGTTTGAGTGACATAGGTTTAGTCTGTTGAACTAACATCCCCGGATGATGATGCTTCAGAACTAGGTTTTGGAGAAAATACATTTACAAAGAGATCGTTATCAACAGGAGAAAACAGATTTTCTTCCATAATAGTAGATTCAGCTGCAACTCCTTGTTGTAAACTTGGAGATTGTAATGCCGAAGATGACGGTGAATGACTTAGAGAAGGTTCATCTTGATCAATGGTAATAGATGTAGGTGTACCGGCTGAGTTGACTAGGACATGAACTGCTGGAGCAGGGGAAACCAATCTTTTAACACGAGGAGGTTCCAGGTATTCATCAAATATTGGTTGGAATAAAATCTCCAGTTCTTTATTTGTGGGGGGTACATAAGGTGCTGCAGGAACCAGATTGGGTACGAGCCCTGAACTTATCTGTCCAGGCGTCAGGAAAGTAGGAGCGGGTCCTGTACTAAGTTGCACAGGAGCCATTAGCTCAGACAGCTCATCGAATTGAACGTGAATAGTTTCCATAATTCATCGAGTTCTTTTGTTGTAGATTTTGTAACCCTTCCTGCTTGGTGCATAACCAACGAAAATTCTAATATCAGCTGTTGGTTGTAATTTTCCAAGATCCGTGCTGTCATTAGTAGGGTAACAAAGTGCACCAAAGACTCAGAAAAAGGTAAGATCAGGCTTCTTATTATGCACCAGCTCATATGGAGTTTTGTTATGATGAGTGTGAATGAGGGATCGATTTTGTGTAAACAACGGTGCACAACAGCTCTGCCCATTTGAGAAACATCGGAGCCTGGGAAAATCACATTATCCTAGCAGCCTCCACAAGAGTACGGTTCTGTCTTTTAACAACGGCATTCTGCTGTAGAGACATGGGAACTGATTTTTGGTGAAAAATGCTGACACATTCATAATATTCAGACAGAACTTGATTAACAAGTTCTGTTCCATTATCGCAATAGATGTATTTGACAGTTTTGTTGAGACCAATTTGTATTTTCTTTAGAAATTTGATGACAACTTCTGGGGTTTCATCTTTCGATTTCAAAAACTTAACCCAAGTAAACCTTGAATAGTCATCTACGATGACAAAGATGTATTTCTTCCCATTAATTGTTTGCACTCGCATAGGTCCACATAAATCCATATAAAGGGTATTAAGAACTTCCAGTTGAGTTTTCATCCTTTGGGTAATTGGGTATGCTTTTTTTTGCTCTTCCCTAATGACAAGTGCGGAGCAAAGATGATATTTTCTCAAACTTTCAATCAAGGAAAACCACTTACTAAATCCATTTCTGGCAAGGTCATTGATGGGTACCGAAGATTTAAGTGTTCAACCGTCGATTGCCATAACCATGATTTGTTCTTGGAGGCTTTGGACAACAAGCAGATTAGGGAGGACTTTATCATGTCTTCAACTGAGATAGTGTACAAATTAGAGCCACGAGAACCTTTGATTAATTCAACACCATCAGTATCGTGAACATAACATGAGTGCTTCCTAAATGCTACTTCGAGATCAGAGTCACAAAATTATCCGACAGAAAACAGATTATGTCCCAGTCCTTCTACATAGTATACCCTGGAGATCACACTATCACCAATCACGTAATCTCCATAACCCATGATAGCAACCAAAGAGGTCATTGTCCCAATCTAACTACCCGATGATCTTTTCACGAATTTTCCTGAGCGTGAGCATCCCCCGTCATATGATTTTGAGATACCTGAATCCCAAATACCAAAGGACGATCTGTACCGACCTGCATTTGAAAAACAACAAAATGAGAGAGTTTAAAAGTTGGATCCCCAATTTTTAGTTGGGGTCCAGTTGTTTAGCAAAAGCGAATTTGCTTACTCTCAGGTGGAAGTGGGAATTGACTACCGGAACTGCCTGTACGCGTTGGTTAATTACGAGTTGGTATCCTAATAATGGTTTACTGAAATGTGTGACCTAATTTCCTATATATCACAATTTTATACTAGTACTAACGTTTTCCGTTTGCTAACAGGCACAACTTTGATTACACCTAGTTAAAAGGGCATTATACTCACTAAAGAGAATGTCCCTTCTCGAGCGTCCATATGAATAACCTAACAATGGTAAGGTAATTTGCCTGATTGGAATCGAGAGACTTTCTTGACTTGGTTATGTTTCCAGACTTGCTGAACATTATGCATAACTTTTTTAACAGAGGGGGATGCATTCATAGAGTTAAATAAATAACCACACACATATCATGATTTGCAGAAATTAAGCATTTGTTACATGTCTTGCAAACAGAATGAGAATTCAAATTAATTACAATACGATTAGAGCTAATACTAGAATTAATACGATTCGTGGTTTTCAAACTAGCCTTATTGGTCCTATGATGTTCTTCTACTTTCTTTTGGTTGACATTCTTAGCCGGAAAGATCCTATTTTTCTTAGTATGGCTCCTAGGCTGTGATCCGCTGGCATCAGTGCAACTGTTTACTCCTGTAGAAGGAGGCACAAGGTTATTAGTCTTCTGAATGTTCAGCTGCTCTACATGTTTGTGTGTGTTACTATTTGATGTTTCTACCCATTTTTAGGGGGGTTCCCCCCCTCAAAAGTAACTTGCTTTTTTCCCTAGTTAAGGGGTCGCAGCATGGTTTTTTATCTCGTTGATTTGAAAGTCTTTCGACGAAGTGCAATTGCATATGTATAACAGTATCCTAAGAGTGTTAGTGGAAAGATAAGCAAATGCAAGTGATCCTATCTATGGTCTTCTCAACCTTAGCTCCTCGACGATCTCGCGAAGGGTTTCCACCGGGGGAGGGATTTCCTAAGGTGTTTGAGATAATCTAGATGCACTTCCCTATTGTTCCTATTGCGAGGAGGAATTGGTTCAACATCTATCGCATACCTACCAATGGCAAGAACTCTTGGTTTAACAGAATCCATAGTGATGCATTTTAGATTTTCATGTATTTGGGCTTTCAGATTCTCATTTTTAGTTAACAAGGCAGCTGTTTGGTCGATATGTTTGGCACGCATAATCTTAATAGAATCATATAATTCCTTGTAATACTGCTTAATTTTTTCATTCTCAGTCCTAAAAAGCTCATTTTGTTCTTAGAGAACGTTGACCTTTTCAGTCAATTGGGTGATCTGAAAATCTAAGGCCCTGAAATCAAGAGTACAATCTGCTTCACTAACAGGGTCTCCTCTTGTAATTGAGAGATTGTACATCTTAACTTTTTTGATGCGTGTCTTTCCTTGCATGGATGCTTTCATTTTTCGATTACAAAAACCGAGTTAAACTCAGGGCAATCTCGAGCGGGTGAAATGTGTTGTTCCAAACACCTTCTTTAAAGTTTTTTGATATTTTACTGCAGAATTTAAGTGATTTACCTCAGGAGTTGGGAAAAACGTTTTAACAAAATCAGTATGACTCCTTTTGAACTTAACAAGTATTTTTAGAAAGCTCGGCTTCAAGATACCAGACAACGGCTTGAACAACAGTGTGGGGCAAAGCATGCATTTAAGTACATCTAGATCCAACAAGCTCCAAATTCGTTGAATCTAAAAACCCTTTCCTTTGGACTAGCAATCAACAATTAAATTATCACTAGCAATGAGGATATTTTTCCGCTCAATCTCATCATGCTTCCTATTTACCACATTTTGGTCAACCTGAGCTTCCAACTCTTCAAAAATTTACTTTCCATTTCTTTAATTTTTCTTAGTTTAGAGCCTTTTGAATACCCTTCAAAATTGTTCTTTAAGAGTTTTTAAAAATGGAATACCCTCAGTGAGATTAACACATTCCTTGGTTTGTTCAAAACCCCTTTCCCCTTCAGTGAGCCCCGTTGGTGTAATTCTCTTTTTACAAGTTTTTTCAAATTCCAAAAAAGTTGTATAAGTGCAAAAATGTTAATTTTCACTTGACTTTTTGTTGGAAGCACCCTGGGGACAAGCGTTGCAGGTGTATTTGGAGGATACACTGTCAACGCTTTGATTGGTCTTGAAGCTGTGGTCTGCTCTTTGAGAGCTTCTGCTTTCATCTTGATGAGATCCTTGGACCAAAATATCTGCTCAGGGGTCAATTGTTTCTGTGGTGTGAAAGTCGCTAAATAATTCTCTTTCGAGTAATCATGTGGTGCAATCTTAACTTTCTTTTTCACACACTCTGGGTCTTTCATTTTGTCATTCATTTTCTTCCTAGTGATTTCAGCTATCTCTAGGGTATCCTCTGAGTTGTGCACTATGGCCGGGACATGATTGGTTTTGATAATTTCATGACCATTATATAGAGCAGGCTGAACTTGCTTTGCACGGGTGAGACATAAGGGGTTCTTGTAGCCAATAGCTACCTTTTTCTGTTCATCATAATAAGGCTTTGGTTTACACAACATGTGAACTGTTTGAAGAGACTGGTCTTGTTTGTATAATTTATCCTCGACCTTTTCTTTTAAAGCTTTCATGTCCAAAAATTCTTCAAGGTATTTGTTTTCTTTCTGTTTAAAATCCTTTTTCAAAGACGTAACTTCTTCTACCATTGACTTGTTATGGTTAATGGTAGAGGTAAGTTGCATTTTTACAGAATGAAGTTCCTTTTTCAAATTTTCTTCCTTAATATTACGGTCAGTGATAACTATTCTTAAATGTTCCTTAATTTTTTTTCTTTTTCAGTTAATTCAAACTTGGCCCGTCTCTCATACAGTTCAACTTGTTCCTTATATGTTGCAAGTTCAGCGGTCAATGATGCATTAACTACTTTGTTCTGCCTATTCGCAGAAACACTTTGGGCTGTCTGTTCATGCATTTCATTAATTATCATCATATAAGCATCATTTGGCACAGAAGATACATTACTTTGTACAACGGACACTGCGTTGTCCTTTACATACTGATCATATTACTATCACTCGCATAATCAGTATGTGAGTCAACAACGTAGTTTGGTTGTACATCGTCATGCATCTCGTGTACTTCATGATGTTCGCAAACAGCATCCTGATAGTTGTCATGATCTGGTACCTCAGATAGAATGTCTGAATCATATGACGGACTGGCTTCATCATAAACAGGATCTGCGGATGAGAGATTTGCCATGAACATAGTCTGTGCAGTAGGAGCCTCATCAACATCAGAGTCAAATGCATCACAATCATCAGCTTGAAACACATTATCCACATTGAGTGCTAAATCTTGAACTGGTTGCTCATCCACATCCTCATCAACAACATTGTCTTGTCCACCTGCAATAAACAGCAACTGCTCTTCATCCAATGCCACCCCATTCTCCTGAGCTTGCATCAGCAACATCTTGTCTTTGAAGTATTCTGAGTTCTGTGGTCGCTTGGGCTGAGTGCAGTTCCTTGCTATGTGGCCTATACCGTTGCAGTTGTAACACTTAATCTGCCTTGCTTGACCTGGATTTGCATTCCCAACTCTGTTCTGAGCTCCCCCATAACCAGCTGCACCTGTACCCCTTGCATTGTTCCCCTGACCTCTATTCTGACGACCCTGAACATTCTGAACAACAACCCTGCCGTCTTGAACTGTGGCTTGGTTCCTTGTATTTGATGAAGTTCTAAGTTGATTGTTAGTTTGAGGAAGGTATGTTTTATATGATTAGGTGAGTAGGGCAAGTGTGTTGTTTAAGTTCTTAATTAAGTTGTCTGTTGGAGAGAGTCCTAAATCAAGTTGGGTGTTGTCAGCAAAGTGTGGTTGAACATATGTATATGGTGGAGTTGTAGATGATTATGAATAGTATTACTGATGTAAAACATTAGACATATGGCGAGAGGATCAACAGTGTGTTGAGT
>BQNB010062448.1:2510-36070 GCA_026074375.1 Tanacetum coccineum | reverse complement strand
TGTTATATTAAATTCAGATTTTGATTAAATCAACAAATGTTATTTTTCAAGCGACACTTTTAGAGGTCGTTCTCTTGTATCTATTGCTGTGTATTACGAAGTAGCACCCCATGTGGTATTCCGCTGCGTTGTATGATTTTTGGGGGTGTTACACTGCGTGTTTATACCTTGTATTTTTATGCATGTTTTAGTTTCTCTTATAGACGCCAAAGTGTTGTGATGATACCCTTTCTCGTCGCGCCTCGCGTTTCCGCCTTGGCAGGGTGTGACATATCAACGATGAGACAGGACAATCATTGCACTTATAAATTAAAACCAGCATTATATTTGATTAAACATGGTTAATACGCTTTTCTTACATAAGGCTTGACTGCTTCTCTATCTTCTAACTATCAAATTTATATGTGTTATTGATTATTTCTTTTGGATATTTCATATTTTGGGAATTGTTGTGAGACTTTCGTTCTTTTATGTCGTTTCGATTTTATTTTGATATAAGTAAGTAGTTATTTGATGGAGCATCCTTTATGTGTTAAGTTAGAGTGGTTTAAGATGTGCAAGGTGGTATATGTGCTTATATGTGAATTATGATTGAAATGTGTAGTCTTGGAAGTAAGTACATGTGTGAAAGGAGGCACTTATAATTATGGTGGCCAACATAATTATAAAGGCATCACACATGTAGACTTGTGACCATGATTGCATTTATTTGTGTTTGGTTGTAAGGTGGTAGTGTAATATGTTTTTTTATGTGTATTCATGATAAGGATGGTGGTATGGGTAGAGAATTATTCTCTTACCCTAATTGGAAGATATGTTAAATTAAGTGTATAGATAGTAAGTTTCTCTTATATCTAGTACTTGCGGATACCTAGTATTATTACTATTATAGAGGTTGCTCGTTTGCTCGGTTATTTGTTCGGATTTACTAAGTCTAAGCTTAGCATCCCTTCATCGTACTTTGTTAGTAGGGATACTCGATTTTTCCTATTCGACGTCTTGATGTATATTGGTTGTTCGGATCTGCTCTTTCGGATATAGGCGCGTTTCGTTAGTTCTTTCTTTGCATTGATTACTCGTATGAGTATCAAACGTTTCTTTTAAGCACTAATTGTTCCTAACATATTAGTGTGGATCATTACTCCCTTAGTTGTATATCCCTTGGTTTTCGTAACCCGTTGGCGACGTGTTAGTATCGATGCTTTTAGATTTGCTCTGTTGATCATTATTTTGGATAAGACCTTACGTTTTCTTTTGAGTACGTAACGTCTTGCATGAGTTTTCTTGTACGAGTTCGTTTGATTTTATTTTGAGTATATGGTTCCTGGTATTTTCTTTTGTTTTCAAACAATAGAATTGTGTTAGGGTCTGTTCGGTGTTTTACGATCCCTTTTGGTATTATGGTGTCCTTTGTTTGAGTAACATATTTTATAATTGATGTCTAATTATAAAATCCCTTTTGAAGTATTGTGTTAGTGTTTAAGAAAAACTGTGTTTAAAATGATCTTTGTAAATAGAATATGTTAAATGGCCTATGCAAATAGGATATGAAAATTATTGAGTGGTTAAATAAATTTTATTTTATTATAAAAAGCAGGTTTAAAGTGATTCATAGTGGTAAGGTACGATACACCATTAGATAACCATCTCTAGATTTTTATGACAACCAGAATGAATTTTTCAAAGATTACATTTAAGACAATTTTATTTATTATTTAAAATGATTTTTATACTTAAAGTGACTTTCTTTATTTTAAATTGATTTTTATAAAAACATTATTTAATTTGGTCTTTCGAGTAAAGTCGATAATTGGTATAAGAATTTCCGTCTTTCGTATTGATTTTTTTATGTGTTCTTTTGTCGTGGTACGCCTGTTGATTTTTTTTCGTTCGCGTGTTCACTCGGTGCATATACGTATCCTTTCTTTCAAAGGATTCTTATGTCATTTGATCCACGTCTATTTGCATATGTGGAATCTCCTATATGCATTCTAGCCTTTGATTCGATATTCGTTTGTTATCCTATTCGATTGTTCGTAACCCTTGGAGTTCGTTGATACCGTTGAGTCGTGGAAGCTTTGATGTGATTGTGGGAATGGACTGGTTGTCCAAGAGGAAGTTTGTGATAGTATGTCATGAGAAGGTGGTTAGGATACCGTTGGAAGGTGATGAGATACTTCGGGTTCATGGTGAACGTACTCAAGGAGTCGTGAAAACCTTAATGAACACAAAGGTAGATGAACCAAAATCGAGTGATATTTCCGCCGTACGAGATTTTATTGATGTGTTTCTGGAAGATTTGTCGATGACCACTACGACGACAAGTTGAGTTCCGTATAGATTTGGTTCATGGAGCGACGCCAGTCACGAAGTCTCCATATCGTCTAGCACCCTCGGAAATGCAAGAATTGTCTGAACAACTTCGAGAGTTGCAAAACAAGGGTTTCATACGACCTAGTCATTTTACGTGAGGAGCACCTATGTTATTCATAAAGAAGAAGGCTGGTTCTTTTCGCATGTGTATTGGTCATAGGGAGTTGAACAAATTAACTGTTAAAAACCGTTATCCACTCCCTAGGATTGATGACTTGTTTGATCAGTTACGAGGAGCGTGCCCTTTCTTAAAGATAGATTTTCGGTCAGGTTATCATCAGCTACGTGTGCATGAGGATGCCATTCCAAAGACCGCATTTCAAACGAGATACGGACATTTTGAGTCTACGGTTATGCCTTTTGGGTTAACCAGTGCACCAGCGGTTTTCATGGACTTAATGAACCGGGTTTGCAAACCGTACTTAGGTAGGTTTGTCATCGTATTCATTGATGAGATTCTGGCCTACTCAAAGTCGAAAGAGGAACATGAAGTTCATTTGAAGTTAGTGTTGGAGTCACTGAGGAAGGAGAAGTTGTATGCTAAGTTTTCTAAGTGTGAGTTTTGGTTGAAAGAAGTGCATTTTCTTGGTCACGTGGTCAACCATAACGTATTCACGTGGATCCGAGTAACAGTGAGGCAGTGAGGAATTGGATGATTATTCTTAAGATTGGCAGGTTACTACCGACGTTCATCACGAATTTTTTTTAAGATTGTTGAACCCCCTTACTTCCCTAACTGAGAGGAATCAAAAGTATGAGTGGGGCGAAAAAGAGGAAGAAGCATTTTAGACCTTGAAGAATGTTAATACAAATAATGTCTAAAAACGTTATTTATATTTTTCGACCTCTCAATGTTTTGATAATAACAAAATGTGAAAACGTTTACGATAAAATTAAACGTTTATAAATTACTAATCATAAAATTCTATTTTTAAGATTAATCACTTAAGGTATGGATAAACAAATCATTAAACATGATTAGTGATCAAGAAAATATTTTCCTTAAACCTTACATTTCTACAAATGTGTTTTTATAAAAATATAAAAACAAAATATTTATTCATTAAAAGAAATGTTTTATTAAAAACATAAAATTTGAAATTCAAATTTTCCCCCCAAAATAGAAGGTTCTATAACAGATACAACCTTCACCACAAAAGGACAAAAAAGGGAGCGGAGTCTAGTGGCGGCCCCCTTTTAGGCCTGGCGGCCCCCTTATATATAAGGGACCGCCGGGACCGCCACCAGCAACGGTCATTTTTTGTCCCTATAAATACTGGGCCGAAAAACAGAACCTCTTGCCATGAATAACCTCTTGCCATGAATTTTTTCAGATCTGTTATTCTCTCTTCTTCCTTTCTTTCTAAAACACATATCTTGATCACTAACATATCTTGATCTTGTTTTCAAGTGATTAATTCTTTCTTCCTCCCTTCTTCTTCTTCTTCTTCTTCTAATCAAGTGCAAGAGAAGAACAATCGTATTCTTCTACATACGATTTGTTATCAAGTGATCTCTCTCTTCCTCCTCAAGATCACATATCTTCATTACATTTACTTTGTGTTGTTGTGTAAATTGGATTGAGTGTAGATCCAATAGTGTAAATTGTGTATTGGTGTGATTTGGATTGTGTGTCAATCCAAGGGTATATATCTTGTGAGTGTATAAAGACTTTGTGAAGTCTTAGATTGGTTCTAGCTAAGATTAGGACTCGACATCTAGCTTAGTGTCAGAAAAGAAAGTAAGCGACGTGTAAACGGTTTTCTCCGCCTAAAGGGAGCTTGTTGACATAGTGAAATCTCGAGTGGAGTACTCGAGGAGTGGAGTAGGAACGAAGAGGCACTTCGTTGCCGAACCACTCTAAATCTTGGTGTATTGGTTTTATCATTTCTTTCTCTATCTCTTTATTATTATTGCTTACTTAGTTCATTACATTAGATATTTAGTGGTGATTCATATTGTTGATTGATTGACATATAACTCGAATCTAACAATTTTCTAAGTAAAGTTTTAAAACGACAAATTAACTAGTAAACTATTCACCCCTCCCCCCCTCTTCTAGTTTCCTACAATTGGTACCAGAGCAAGGTCACTCAAGATCTTTAAAATATATTGTATTTTAAAGCTTGGATCGATCTATGGATTCTGACAAATATCTAGAAGGGCAATCTATGCAAAGACCACCACTTTTTGAAAGTGATAGTTTTATTTATTGGAAAAATATATTCGAGACATGTTAAATCAAAAGATATAGATCTTTGGCATGTTATTACATATGGTGATTTTCAACCTATTATTCAAAATCCGGAAACCAAACTTGATGAGGTTGTCCCTGTTGAAAATCAAACCGATGATCTTAAAAGAAGGCTTGCGAAAAACAATGAAGCCAAAATGGTTATTTACAATGCTTTGCCTAGAAAAGAATATGAATGAATTTTCATGTGTAATACGGCAAAAGAAATTTGGAAAACTTTGTTAATCACCCATCAAGGTAATAGCCAAGTCAAAGATAATAAGATCGACCTTTTGGTTCAACAATATGAACAATTCGTCATTTCCGAAGACGAATCTATAGATAGTGCTTTTGCTAGATTTAATACTATTATTACTAGTCTTAAAGCTCTTGATGAAGGTTATTCTAGTAAGAACTACGTAAGGAAGTTTCTTAGGGCTTTACATCCTAAATGGAGAGCAAAGGTCACGGCGATTGAAGAGTCGAAAGACTTAACATCACTATCTCTTGATGAGCTCATTGGAAACCTCAAAGTCCATGAGATGATCATCAAGAAAGATTCCAAAATAGTCAAAGCAAAAGTTGAAAGGAAATCTCTTGCTTTAAAGGCTAAGAAAGAATCTAGTGATGAAGAGTGTTTGACTTTCGGTAGTGAAGACGAAGAGTACGCCATGACGGTAAGAGACTTCAAGAAGTTCTTTAAGAGAAGAGATAGATTTGTAAGACAACCTCGGAACGACAAAAAGACCTTTTAAATAAGCTGAGACGACAAAAAAGGCAAAAGTGAAAGGAATTGCTTTATATGCGGAGATCCATAACCCACCATCCCATTTAGGATAGTATAGTAAAATGAAATTTGCAGCTAATGGAATTAGTCGATTAGCTCCAGCTTATGGGAATGGCTCCATTAATTTGAGGTTTATTTTGTTGGCTGGTAGATTTCATAATGCTTTGAAAGTGAATCACTTGACATCTGAAATAATGTGGTAAAACAAGAGAACTGAGCAAACAACCTCATCAAAACTTATTACGAAAAGCACGAAAAGTTGTATAATGAACAACCTAAGGTAGCATTATACTCGTTCGTTGCATCGGAAAATACTTTATACTACGTACTTTATTTACAAATCGATTAATTAAACTTATGCCAAAACACATTTAAAAGCCGTGATGCATTTCAAGTTTCCAACGAAATAAACCATCTATCTTCTTTCTTGTGTAAAATCTTGTTTATTTCTTTTTAACATAGTTTTAAATAGTGGTTGGATTAAAGCTATAACACCATAAAAAATTCTGCTTTTATTGTACAAGTTAAAGAGTTCACGAATAGTATGTTCAACAAGTACGTATTCCTAAAAGGTAGCCTATATAAAAATGTTACTTTTGAAATGATGGGTAATTAGTCCAACCATTGTGAAACCTGAATCGCACAATATATTAAAAAATTACAAGACTTTAAATTACATTAACAAGTTTACTAAAGTTTAAACCATGTGCAGCCATTTTCACATCGAGTGGTTTCTAGAGTAATAATATTCGTTGAGGAATAATATAGTAAAATTTAATAATGTGAAATGTAAACCGAAAAAATAATACCAACTAATTATGGATGCATTTATCAGTTTAAAACAAACATTATTATGTTTGATGCAACTCTACTAAATGCTCGAATTAAGGATGTACCAGTACCACTCCATTGTCGATGACACGAATACATGGTATATCAGATAATCGGAACATCATTGGCGGCCGTAGAAATCTTTCAAAAAGTGTGCACTCGATCTTCTTTAAAGACGGAATAGGTTATGCACGTCGTGTTAAAATATAAAACGACTATAAAAAACAAAACATTTTACACTACTGACGATAGTGTTGAAAGGATATTCACGTGCATACAAGAAAAACTAGAACGGGCGACGAACTTTTCCCGGCGACATTTGTTCGCCCGGGAAAAGTTCGTCGCCCGTTCTAGTTTTTCTTGTATGCACGTGAATATCCTTTCAACACTATCGTCAGTAGTGTAAAATGTCTTGTTTTTCATAGTAACACGAAGTGCATAACCTACTCCGTCTTTAAAGGAAAAGTGCACACTTTTTGAAAGATTTCTACGGCCGCCAATGATGTTCCGATTATCTGATATACCGTGTATTCGTGTCATCGACAATGGAGTGGTACTGGTACATCCTTAATTCGAGCATTTAGTAGAGTTGCATCAAACATAATAATGTTTGTTTTAAACTGATGAATGCATCCATAATTAGTTGGTATTATTTATTCGGTTTACATTTCACATTATTAAATTTTACTATATTATTGGCTCAACGAATATTATTAGCTTCTTAGAAACCACTCGATGTGAAAATGGCTGCACATGGTTTAAACTTTAGTAAACTTGTTAATGTAATTTAAAGTCTTGTAATTTTTTAATATATTGTGCGATTCAGGTTTCACGATGGTTGGACTAATTACCCATCATTTCAAAAGTAACATTTTTATATTGGCTACCTTTTAGGAATACGTACTTGTTGAACATACTATTCGTGAACTCTTTAACTTGTACAATAATAGCAGAATTTTTTATGGTGTTATAGCTTTAATCCAACCACTATTTAAAACTATGTTAAAAAGAAATAAACAAGATTTTACACAAGAAAGAAGATAGATGGTTTATTTCGTTGGAAACTTGAAATGCATCACGGCTTTTAAATGTGTTTTGGCATAAGTTTAATTAATCGATTTGTAAATAAAGTACGTAGTAGTATAGAAGTATTTTCCGTGCAACGAACGAGTATTAATGCATACCTTAGGTTGTTCATTTACACGTTTCGTGCTTTTTCGTAATAAGTTTTGATGAGGTTGTTTGCTCAGTTCTCTTGTTTTACCACATTATTTCAGATGTCAAGTGATTCACTTTCAAAGCATTATGAAATCTACCAGCCAACAAAATAAACCTCAAATTAATGGAGCCATTCCCATAAGCTGGAGCTATTCGACTTAATTCATTTAGCTGCAAATTTCATTGTTACTTATATATCCTAAATGGGATGGTGGGTTAAACATATTACTCAGGGTTTGTAAATCAGCCCATTTAACCTATATTACTCGAGTTAATCATGTTAAATGAGTTGACCATTTTAAACCATTTAACCTATTTAGTCAATATAAATTAAGTTTATAATATTAAAAGAAAGTAGTAAACGGGTTGGCTAGTCAACACATTTAACCAACCCCAACCCGAACACGACCTTTTTAATTAATGGGTTGAAAGGGTCGACTTGAACACAACTTAAAACCTGTGTTTACTCAACCTGACCCGCTAATTTTTGTGCAAATTCGAATATGTTTAAAAAATTGCACCCCTACCCAAAACCGTGTGCCAAGTCACAAATGATGCTCATTATCTAAACTTTATGATAATAATTAGGGGTGTTGATCGGTTCGGTTATCGGGTTATTCGGTTAATTCAGTTCGGTTAGTTCGTGTTGTACAATTACGACAACAAACCTGAAGTTCGATCGCGGAACGCTAAATCGCGAGTTGTATCGAGCACAAGTGGCATACACGAGAGGCTCAAAGAAATAAAAAAAAAACCGGGGAAAACCAAGAATATGCACTCGGTTATACCCTCGTAGTAAAGCCTTTATTAAAACCCTAATAAAGCTATTACAACGAGGAAGAAGAATGAATAACTAGCATCTAGAGATGAGGGGATAGAAAACTTTCCTAAATCAAATAAAAAACTCCTTGCTTTGCAAGGCAAGCTAGACAATTCTTAGTTTTAGTCTAATCCTAATCTAAATTACTGAAGTACGTTGCCTGGTCAACAAGGAGGTGAGGGGGAGAAGGGTTACAACCTGGTTACTAGTGCGGAATAAATCTCATAACCTATTGACTAAAGTGAATAATATATCTAACAATTCGGTTAAAAAAATTTTGGGTCAAACCGAAAACCGAACCGAAACCAAATTTTTTTTTGGGTTAACTCGGAAAACCGAAATTTTAAAAAAATAATACATAGATATTAGCAAAAAAAAATATTTCAAACATTAAGAAAGTATGATAAAAATTTTAGAATCTAGTAAGGGGGGGGTGAATAGTTTTACGAGTAATTAGCGTTTTAAAGTTGCTTATGAAATAGTTTTGATTGGTATTGTTATGTCAATCAACCAACCAATATGAAATCACACTAAACTATCTAATAATTGCAAGTATAAGTAAAGAGATAAAAAATGAACGATCAAAACAAGGACACCGAGATTTATAGTGGTTCGGCACGAAGCACCTCTTCGTTCCTTACTCCACTCCCCGAGCACTCCACTCGAGATTTCACTATGTCAACAAGCTCCCTTTAGGCGGAGAAAACCGTTTACACGCGCTTACTTTCTTTTCTGGACACTAGCTATATGTCGATCCATAATCTTTGCTAGAACTAATCTAAGACTTCACTAAGTCTTCAAACACTCACAAGATCTACACTCTTGGATTGACACACAATCCAAATCACACCAATATACAATCTACACACTTGGATCTACACTTGATCCAATTAATACAACAACACAAAATAAATCTAATAAATGTTTGTGATCTTGAAGAAGAGAGGAGAGGAAGATCACTTGATAACAATTCGTATGTAGAAGAATACGGTTTGTTCTTCTCTTGCACTTTGATCCTAGAAGGTGAAGAAGGGAAGGAAGAAAAGACTTAATCACTTGATAACAAAATCAAAGTTATGTTAGCGATCCAGATATGTGTTTTAGAAAAAAGGAAGAAGAGTGAAAACTAAGAATCTGATAGAAATTTTGCAGAGAGGTCTGATTTTGAAATGGGTGGCCAAGTATTTATAGGGGATAAAAAGTAGCCGTTGCTGGTGGCGGTCCCGGCGGCCCCTTATATATAAGGGGGTCGCCGCCCCTATAAGGGGGCCGCCACTAGACTTCGCTCCATTTTTTGTCTTTTTGTGGTGAAGGCTGTATCTGTTATGGAACCTTCAATTTTGGGAGGAAAATTTGAAATTCAAATTTTATGTTTTTAATAAAACATTTCTTTTAATTAATAAATAATTTGTTTTTATATTTTTATAAAAACATTTTTGTGGAAGTATAAGATTTAAGAAAAAATTATTTTCTTGATCACTAATCATGTTTAATGATTTGTTTAGCCATACCTTAGAAGTGTTTAATCAAGAAATAGCAAGTTTATGATTATAATTTATAAAGTTTTATTTTATCGTAAATGTTTTCACTTTTGTTATGTATCAAAACATTTGAGAGGTCGAAAATATAAATAACATTTTTGGACATTATTTGTATTAACAATCTCCCCATTTTTTATGATGACAAAATATAAACTCGTTTAGTATAAAATTTAAAGGTTTATAAAATATTAATGAGTTTAATTCTACTTCTCTCATTTTTTGTCGAATCAAAAATGGTTGATCGTCGAGTTGAGTAGAGAGAAAGAAGTCGACGATTAAGGACTCCCCCTTGATGTAAGCCCCCCTTGTTCGGGGCACCAAGGTATCGATCTTACGATAATTTGTTTGCTACAAAACAAGATTAGAGGTACAAGTGCAAGCAAGCATAGCATGACAAATATCTTAAAGATTTAATCCACATATTTTGAAGCATAAATAAAGTTTTATTGAAATACATAAATAAACCATAATAGTCACAAGGGACCAATTTTTGAGGAATACAAGCTTACATAATCATAAAATTACATCACAACACAAATGTAACCTAACATAGATAATTAGAGCATGGTCGTGAGCATATGCTAAAACATTTATCCTAGAAAGATTCATAGGCATTATTTTGAGACAAAATGCTGTTAGTATTCATTATTAGGTCTTTTAGAAGAGAGAAATTTAAAGTGGAGGTGGGGGGGAAAAAAAAAAAAAAAAAAAAATAAAGAAAAAAAGTGAGTTGGTGAGTGCGGTTGTTATAAGGTATTCAAGAGAGCAAACATAATGTTATTTCATCTTGAAGGTTCACGTAGAGGATACGTTGTTGGATAAACAACCAAACACAAGTTGATCCGTGATAGTCATGATAGTTGTAGTAACGTGGTTGTCCCATGCCTAGGAGTTGAGGTGATAGTGACTTGATGAATTTCAAGAGGTGTGATTGGTTGATAATGAGAGGGTGATATCTAAGGTGAGATGGTTTTGGATAGGTTGAGGGATCTAGAGGGTCTTGGAGGCACATCATTAGGTTTATAGAAAAGGATTTTGAGTTTGCGGAGAGGTTTGTTTTTTTTTTTGGTTTTTTTTTGTTTTTTGGTCAATTGATGGATGTTGGTGATAATTGTAGCTTAGATTGAGAGAAGGATGAAGTGTTTTCATGACTGGAGGTGGTTTCTTTTGTAGATGTGGTTTTTGATGGTGCATTAGGAGCACTTGGAGAAGAAGAAGTGGTAATGGGAGAAGGTGTAGTTGTCACTTCTTCATCACAAGAAATATTGACAAATAATTATCTAGGAGGGATTATGGTGAGTTTGATTTTCTTAGAAGGATTGGATGAGGAGGCATTGGTAGAAGTCATGGTAGAGTGAGGTGAAGAGGATGGAATGAGTGTCATGAAAATTATTCTTAATTTAAGGTGGAAGAGGATAGATTGAGAGTAGTAAAGCCTGAGGTTAGAAAATTTTGATTCCAAAGTATGTTTATCAAAAAGCAGAAATTAGCTAGGCCTAGATGAGATAGTGGTCAACTTCACAGAAAATCAGGAGGTCACAGTGGAGAATCCGTGACCTTCTGTTGGCGGTCCCTTATATATAAGGGGGCCACCCAGTGTTTAAAGGAGGCCGTTTTCTGGAGACAAAAAAAAAATATCCAGAATTTCTAAAATGCTTAGATTAACATATTTCTAAAAATCCTATTATTAATCAAGCCAAAATCATTTAAGCCATAGCTATTCAAACATGTAGTACATTGGTTTTAGGTTCAATGCAAAGAACATACAAATTGACTGTTCATAAACATGTATTATATATTATGCATAACTAAAGAGGTATCAAGGTGCATTTGCAAAACATTAGTTTAGGATAATAAAATTGAAAGATTCATCCATGAGCAAGCTTAGTTGCCCATACAAAGTACTAAGTTACTAACAAGTAGCATAAGTCAAGACACATAATCATAATAGATTAGTAAATAATATAGAAAATAATGTCTTAAAGAGATTTCCTCATATCTCACTTCTTCAAGTTCCTCTACAACCTCGAGACCTTTTTCGATTGACCTTTACTCACCACGATGTCATCTCGTATTTGGACTTGCTGTTGATGCTTTCTGTTTGGCATGGGTCTGTAGAATGGTTCAAGGATGGGATCAATATTAGGTAGTTTTGAAAGCTTGAGGAACTTGATTGGTAAGGGAGTTGACATAACTAACGGGGGAAGGCAGCAGTATTGACATGGTTTTGTTACCTTCATTATGATCAACATCTTCATCATCATTTGTGGGATGAGATGAAGATGGTTCACCGAAGGCGGGAGTTGAAGAAGTAGAGGTACGACCTTTTCTCGTGCCACGGTCCCTTCTAGGCTTTCGCTCTTGGGAAGAGGAAAGAGGTTCCATGACATGATCGTACAAGACATAGGAAGGATTTTGTAATTCAGGATTTTCATTGAGGATATGGGTGAGAATTTTGGTCAAGAACATACCATAAGGAAGAATGAGGTTTGATTGTCTAGATACCCATTCCATTCTCTTAGCCATAAAGTAGGCTAGATTGAAGTTCAGAGAATTGGCAATGCAGTAAATCATGAGGCATAGACAAGCCGGCACATGATCCCTATTTCCCCCCAGCCCGAAAACATTTTCTCGAAGAATGGTTTCAATGTCTTTGAAAGTTGGGTCAATTTCACGAGTAAGAACTTGATATTCAATAACATCAATTTCCTTCTTGTGACGAACACGAGTGACAGGACCTTCACGGTCGACACGGACAAGAGTAATGATATCATCCAGAGATGGAAGAAATGTTTGGTATGGACCATCTCCGGGAAGACCATTCGCTAATTCATAGAGTGCCCACTTGTCGGTGAACACACATGCGCCTTCGCATGGTACCCCTAGAATTTCAGCGAACTCTTCAAGAGAAAAAGAGTAGTATTGATCTTGGAACATGAATTCAACAAAAATTTCCCCATCATCATTATAGGAGAGACGAAATTGACTATAGAACTCAAGAATAAAACGAGGACAAATTTGTTCATTGATGTCAATGAGACACTCAAAGTCGATTAGACCAAACAAAGACCGAACATAATTTAGATTTGTGAAATCATCATAAACCACCCGACCCTCATGAATAAGTCGTTTTTCAAGGTTTTTGAATATTTGTTTTAAGGGATGGTTATGGCTATATTCATGTGAAATTCTTGGGATGTATGACCGTGTTCTTTTATAGTCCTCGGCATATTTGCTAGGCATGTTTCCCTAATAAGAAGAGTTATAAATCAACATGGTTTAAAAGAAATGTTAAGCAAAGATGAGCTAGTGTGTGCCTATATGCAACAAATGTAGAGTTGCGATTAACTTGACCTAAATATAAAATCCTAAGAGTTAATCCAAACGCTCCTTAGTTTGATTTTGCTCAACCAAACAAGTCAAAAAATACATATGAATTATGCATCTCAAAATTTGTTGATGAGATCATTATGCATGTGTTTGAAAACGTTTTTGGGTTGTATTAACAATGCAAAACAATAATTTTATTGTGTTCCTAACGTGAGTGATTTTGTAAAATAAAATTGGAATTTTGGTTAAAAAGAAATAATTTTTCGACAAACCCTATCAATGTATGCAAATCCTATATCTACGGGAAGCATTTTAGTTATACATTGTATCCTAGTGGTTTTAATTGAACAAATTTGAAATAAAAATGAAAAATACCCAATTTCAATTTTTGGTGTTCATCATGAACCCTAGACTCAAAATGAAAGAAATGGTTGAAATGACTTACAATTGATGATCTTAGAGATGTTAGGAATGATTATTGATGTTGATTTGATCTTCAATTTAAGTTTTAATGGTCGATTTTGAGTTTTTGGTGGATTTGGGGTTGTGTTCGTCAATGGCCGCTGGTAAGGGGGTGTTTGTTTTTGTGTTTTGAAAATTTTGGTTTCAGGTGTACATATTTCGTTTTCTCTGATGGCGGTCCCATATCTCCTGGCGGTCCCTTATATATAAGGGGGCCGCCTATATGGGGGCCGCCCGCAGGCAGTGATTTCTGACTTTGTTTTGACAAAAATTTGACTAGGAGGAGTGACAATTTAACTTGCATTTCGCAATTTAAATGTGTTTAAAGTACTTCGGATGAAGTATTTAAGTTGTCACGACACGGAATGGAACACGGACTAGAATTGAGACAGAAGAAAGAGATGCGTACTTAATATGATTTATGGAATGTGTTCCATCATTCCTAAACCAAGACGTAGATAGTTAAACGATTCACGTTTAAGGGGTTTAGTGAGAATGTCGGCAATGTTGTCGACGGACGGTACTTTTTCGATAGATATATGTCCTTTTTGAACATTATCACGGAGGAAGTGGTGACGAATTTCGATGTGTTTGGTACGAGAGTGTTGCACCGGGTTTTTGCTAAGGTCAATCGCGCCTTTATTGTCGCACATGATGGGAACGTCGTCGAGTCGTACGTCGTAGTCGATGAGAGCTTGTTTCATCCATAGTGCTTGTTGACATGCCTTTCCGGCGCTTACGTATTCGGCTTCGGTAGTGGATATAGCAAGAGCGGTTTGTTTCTTCGAGAACCAAGATGTCAAACAACATCCCACGAATGTACAAATACCGCTAGTGCTCTTTCGGTCCACATAATCTCCCGCATGATCAGAGTCGGCATATACTACGGTTTCTATGCCGGTCCCCTTAGGATACCATAATCCTAAGTGTGTAGTGCCTTTAATGTATCGGAAGATACGTTTAACCGCTTCTAGGTGAGAGGTTTTGGGAGCCTCTTGGAAGCGGGCACAAAGGCAGACACTAAACATGATATCGGGCCTACTTGCCGTTAGGTATAGTAAACTACCTATCATGCCACGATACTTGGTACTATCTACCGACTCACACTCTTCATCTTTCGTGAGTTTAGTATCGGAGGACATGGGGGTTTTCATTGGTTTAGAGTCTTCTAGACCAAATTTCTTAAGCATTTCTTTAATATACTTAGATTGATTAAAGAAAATACCATCTTCCATTTGTTTAATTTGTAATCCAAGGAAGAAGTTAAGTTCACCCATCATGCTCATTTCGAACTCGTCATGCATGATTTTGGCAAAATCATCACACATGTCTTGACAAGTCGAACCAAATATAATGTCGTCGACATATATTTGAACAATGATGAGATTTGAACTTTTCTTCTTAGTAAAAAGAGTGTTATCTACCATTCCCATTTTATATTCATGTTTAATAAGAAAAGCTTTTAATCTATCATACCAAGCTTTGGGTGCTTGTTTAAGACCATATAAAGCTTTCTTTAATTTATAAACATGATTCGGTTTTTCGAAATCAATGAATCCCGGAGGTTGTGCCACGTATACCTCCTCATTGATAAAACTGTTCAGGAACGCACTTTTTATATCCATTTGGAATAATTTAAAATCTAAGGCGCAAGCATAAGCTAATAATATTCTAATCAACTCAAGTCTAGCAACCGGAGCATAAGTTTCATCATAATCGATGCCCTCTTGTTGGTTGTAGCCTTGAGCAACTAATCTAGCCTTATTTCGAGAAACAATACCGTTCTCATCTAACTTATTTCTAAACACCCACTTAGTTCCTATAACTGTCATATTCTTAGGTTGTGGAACTAACTCCCAAACGTCGTTAGCAATGAATTGATTTAATTCTTCTTGCATGGCGACTATCCAACTTTCATCTCCTAAGGCTTCATTTACATTCTTAGGTTCTATGGTAGAAATGAAGCAATAAAAGTTGCTTTGGTTTTGGGCTTGTGATCTAAGGGTTCTTTGGTTAAGGTTTCCTATGACATTTTCTAAGGTATAGTTCCTAGATTCCTTAATATTGACTACTTCATCAATCTCTAGAGTTTCATCCTCAACATTGTTTTCTAGATTTTTCTTTTTGATTTCCCTAATAGCTTCTTCTTCATCTAGGTCATCATCCACCAAGGGTGATGTCTTAGCAGGTGGAGGAGTTTCATCGAATGTCACGTTGAGTGATTCTTCGATTTTCCTAGTGTGTTTATTAAGAATGATATAGGCTTTACTATTTTGGGAGTAACCTAAAATGACACATTCGTAAGACTTTGGGTCGAACATGGTATGGTAATCTTTAGTGTTTAGGATGAAGCACTTGCTTCCAAACACTCTAAAATAATCAAGAGTAGGTTTTCTACCTCTTAAGATTTCATAAGGTGTTTTTCCTAGGATGGCTCTAATTAGAATTCGGTTAAGTATATATGTTGAAGTATCTACGACATTACACCAAAACTTTTAGGGTAATGATTGTTCGTTCAACATAGTTCTACTCATTTCTTGAAGTGTCATATTTTTCCTTTCAACCACGCCATTTGATTGAGGAGTGCGTAGAGCTGAGAAGTTATGAGTAATACTGTTGGCATCATAAAATTCTCCAAATTGCACTTCAATATCAAATTCTCTACCGTGATCGGTTCTTATTGACACTATTGTACATCCTAGTTGATTTTGGATTTTCTTACTAAAAATTTCGAATTGATCGAAGGCTTCGGTTGTGCCGCGTATACCTCCTCATTGATAAAACCGTTCAGGAATGCACTTTTTACATCCATTTGGAATAATTTAAAATCTAAGGCGCAAGCATAAGCTAATAATATTCTAATCGACTCAAGTTTAGCAACCAGAGCATAAGTTTCATCATAATCGATGCCCTCTTGTTATTTGTAGCCTTGAGCAACTAATCTAGCCTTATTTCGAGAAACAATACCGTTCTCATCTAACTTATTTCTAAACACCCACTTAGTTCCTATAACTGTCATATTCTTAGGTTGTCGAACTAACTCTCAAACGTCGTTAGCAATGAATTGATTTCATTCTTCTTGCATGGCGACTATCCAACTTTCATCTCCTAAAGCTTCATTCACATTCTTAGGTTCTATAGTTGATATAAAACAAAAAAAGTTACTTTGGTTTTGGGCTTGTGACCTAAGGGTTCTTTAGTTAAGGTTTCCTATGACATTTTCTAATGGATGGTTCCTAGATTCCTTAATGTCGACTATTTCATCAATCTCTAAAGTTTCATCCACAGTGTCATTTTTAGGTTTTTCTTTTCGGTGTTCCCTAATAGCTTCATCTTCATCTAGGTCATCATCCACCAAGGGTGATGTCTTAGAAGGTGGAGGAGTTTCATCGAATGTCACGTTGAGTGATTCTTCGTATTTTCTAGTGTGTTTATTAAGAATGATATAGGCTTTACTATTTTGGGAGTAACCTAGAAAGACACTTTGTATGACTTTGGTTCGAATTGTAAGGTAATCTTTAGTGTTTTAGGTTGAAGCATTGCTTCCAAATACTCTAAAATAATCAAGGGTAGGTTTCCTACTCTCAGTTTCTAAGGTGTTTTTCCTAGGATGTTTTCTAATTAGATTTTGGTATTAGTATATGGTTGAACGTTTCTACGGCATTACACCAAAACTATTTGGCGGTAATGATTTGTTCGTTCAATCATAGTTTTACTATTTCTTAAAGGTGTCTATTTTTCTTTTCAACCACGCCATTGATGAAGAGGTGTGGTTCTAGCAGAGATGTTCATGGTAATTACGTTGGCAATCACAAATTCTTCAATTGCACTTCTTAATAAATTATCTACCGTGTTCGGTTTTTAGTGATTTTATTGCTACCATCCTAGCTTGATTTTGGAATTTTCGTACTAAAAATTCCAATTGATCGAACGGCTTCGGTTTTTATCTTAAGGAATCTAGTCAAATTATACTAGAGTAGTCATCAACTCATGACTAAGGTGTAACGGTTTCCTCCGTAACTCCATACGGCGGATGGACCAAAAAGATCCATGTGGAGAAGTTTAAGCATCTAGTCGTTGAGACTAAATTCTTAGCTTTGTGACTAGCGTAAGCTTGTTTTCTAATTTTGCAAGCATCACAAAAATGTGATCAAAATTAAAATCTAGGTAGTTTCAACTACATTCTTTAGAGGCTAACGATTGAATGGGAGACGTCATATTCGCGTGATCCTTAATCTCCTATGCCAATAGTGGAATTTCATCAAATTGTTGTGACAAATTTGATCCTTAGGCTTATTTCTTACTTCCTTAAGTATAAGCCTTTCTTCATAATACCTATACCTATGACTTTACCATTCTAGTTGATTTCATATCATGTTCAGAGAAAAGTTACTTTACACTTTTTTGGTCACATATTTTTATCCATTCATTTTACTAAGCAAGTTAAAATCCTATGTTATCAACATGTTTTACATTATCGCATTTTGAGAGAGTCATTAGATATCGTACCTTTGCCTAATGATGTTACCGCGAAGATTACTACAAAAACAACATTACCTTATTGTTTGCCTTTTTGTAAGTGGAGAAGAGCTTTCAGGTTACCCGTCATATGTTTGGTGCATCGCTATCCTTGATCCAATTCATTGGGTTACAAGTCGACTCCTATGGACATATCTTATTTATATAAGACAATAACTCAAACATAGGTCCCAATATCTCTTAGGTACAAAGTTTGTTGAGTGTCAAACAAAATCCTTGCATTTGATGCAATTGGTTTGGATTGAGAATGGTAAACCACATTTCCGCATGGCATGTAACTTGTCGTGGAAAGTTTATGTTCCAAGTTACAGGTAAAGCATTATGAGGTTGGTTTTGATGACCACCAGTCTTCTTGGTTACGGTGTGTTAGGCTGGATGAATAATTATTATTGACATCTTCTAGGAGGTGGAGTTTTTGATCTAAAGTTTTGTTGTTGAAAATCCAACTTAGGTTTTGACAATGTTTATAAAATTGTTTGACTTCCATTGTCACTAGCTACACGGAACTTTAACTTTGATTTACATTATGCGTTTTGGTCTAGGACCAAAATAGATTTTGAAAAGAAACATTTTTCTCAGATATTGGTTGTCTCTCGGTGGACGGTCCCGTATTTACTTTGGGGGACGCTGTTTTGAAAAGTAAGGGGGCCCACCATGTTTATGGTGGCCGTACCTATTTAAGGGAACTCCAATCAGACGGGCGCCTTTTTCTGAGTTTTTATCAAATTTTTTTCATTTGTTCCCTAGGGTGATCCTTCAAATGGAATTAAAACCCTTAACCTAATTTATCAATCGGGGGGGTTTTGATTTCTTAGCATTTCATTCAAGCAATGTGTATCTTTTCTATTTTATTTTATTTAATCTAGTGGAGTCATCTTTGAGTTTTTCATTCTCAATTTTTGAGTACATGACACACAACTGCACATTCGAGATCACCTCCTAGTTTTTCTCGAATATGGAATAAATTAATCTTTTAGTTCTCTAAGCTCATTTTCTATGTTTTTTCTAGTGGCTTTTAGTCCTTTTGTTTTTATTGAATAATCTTTAGACTCATTTTACTAATTTATGATATTCATTGTCTAAAGTTATGTCTTCAATTGATGAGTTTTCATCACTAAAGTAAGAGGATCGGAACATACCTCACATTGATGCATGAGCCTACAAACGACATGTTTCGTTCTTTTTGACTCTTCATCTCATCATCACCGCTATCGCTCCAAGAAACTCAACAAAAAGGCTCTTTTGGTTCTTGTCTTTCGGTGGTTTTGGACATTTTCTCCAATAAGATGTTTCGGTGTCACCGCATCTAAAACATGTTCTATTCATTTTTATCGGTCTCTTGTCAACACGGATTCTTTGGAAGTCTTTTTCTCGTTCGAGGTGTCTACGAAACTACCTCTTCTTTTTAAAAGAATTTCTTGAAGTTCTATTACGCACTGGCATACTCTTCGTCTGAACTACAGGAAGTAGAACACTCTATATCACTAGAATTTTTTCTTAGCCTTTAATGTAGAGATTTTCTTTCCACTTTTGCTTTAAATATTTCGGAATCTTCTGTATGATCACTCTAATGGACTTTGAGTTTTCAATGAGATCATCAAGATATAGTGATGTCAAGTCTTTTGATTCTTCAATTGCCCTGTCCTTTGCTTCTCCATTTAGGATGTAGAGCCTAAGAAACTTCTCTTACGTATTTCTTACTAGAATTATCTTCATCATGAGATTTGAAGCTAGTAATAATTGTATTAAATCTAGCAAAAAGCATTATCTTTAGATTCGTGCTTCGGAAATGACGAATTGTTTATATGTGTTGGGCCAAAAGGTTCGATCTTATTATCTTTGACTTGAATATTACCTTGTAATGGGTGATTACAAGGTTTTCCTAAAATTTCTTTTGCCGTTTTAAACATGAAAAATTGTTTCATATTCTTTCTAGGCAAAGCGTTTGTAAATAAACCATTTTGGCTTCATTATTTTTTGCAAGCCTTTTCTTAAGATCATCTGTTTGTTTTTCAAAAGGGATAACCTCATCAAGTTTGGTTTCCGGATTTGGAATAATAGGTTGAAAATCACCATTGGTAATAACATGCCAAAGATCTAGATCTTTTGATTTAACATATGTCTCGAATCTATTTTTCCGATAAATAAAACTATCACTTTCAAAAGTTATGGTCTTTGCATACATTGCCCTTATAGATATTTGTCGGAATCCATAGAACGATCCAAGCTTTAAAAATACAATATATTTATTTTAAAAATCTTGATGTGACCTTGATCTGATTACCAGTTGTAGAAACTAGAGGGGGGCGGGGATGAATAGTTTTCACTGGTTAATTAGCGTTTCAAAAGTTTGCTTATGAAAATAGTTTTGTTCGAGATGTATGTCAATCAACCAACAATATGGATCCAAAGAAAACTATCTAATAATGCAAGTAATAAGTAAAGAGATAAAGAAAGATACGATCAAACCAAGACACGAGATTTATAGTGGTTCGGCAACGAAGCACCTCTTCGTTCCTACTCTACTCCGTGCACTCCATCGTGATTTCCACCTATGTAAACAAGCTCCTTTAGGCGGAGGAAAGTTTTTTCACGTCGCTTACTTTCTTTTCGACAATAAGCAATATGTACGAGGTCTTAATCTTAGCTAGAAACCAATTAAGACTTCACTCATGTCTTCAAACCTCAAGATATACCTTTGGATTGACCACACAATCCAAAATAACACCATGTATACAATCTACACACTTGGATTACACTTGATCCAATTAATACAACAACACAAAATAAATCTAATGAATGTTTGTGATCTTGAAGAAAAGAAGAGAGAAAGATCACTTGATAACAATTCGTATGTAGAAGAATATGATTGTTGTTCTCTTGCACTTGATTAGAAGGTGAAGAAGGGAGGAAGAAAGAATTAATCACTTGAAACAAAATCAAAGTATGTTAGTGATCAAGATATGTGTTTTAGAAAGAAAGGAAGAAGAGAGAAAACTAGATCTGATAGAATTTTTGGCAAGAGGAAGTCTGATTTTGAAATGGGTAGCCCAATATTTATAGAGGATAAAAAAGTAGCCGTTGCTGGTGGCGGTCCCGGCGGCCACTTATATATAAGAGGGCCAGGGGGCCGCCGCCCCTATAAGGTGGCCGCCACTAGACTCCGCTCCCTTTTTTGTCCTTTTGTGATGAATGTTGTATCTGTTATGGAACATTCCATTTTGGGAGGGGAAATTTGAAATTTAAATTTTATGTTTTTAATAAAACATTTCTTTTAATTAATAAATAATTTGTTTTTATATTTTTGTAAAAACATTTTTGTGGAAGTATAAGATTTAAGAAAAAAATTTATTTTCTTGATCACTAATCATGTTTAATGATTTGTTTATACATACCTTAAGAGATTAATCATAGAAATAGAATTTTATGATTATTAATTTATAAACGTTTAATTTTATCGTAAACGTTTTCATATTTTGTTATTATCAAAACATTGAGAGGTCGAAAAATATAAATAACGTTTTTGGACATTATTTGTATTAACATTCCGCATATTATTAGTCCTATAATTATTATCCATGATTTTATGTCCAAATATAATAGCCACAACACCTATTTATTTATAAACTTTATAAATAAACTTTTAACAAATAAATTCATAAATTAATTCCATAATTTTACCAATACTTATATAAAGTATATTCTAACACATTTTTAGCAACATTTCATCATGTGCAAAATATAAATTCGAATTATGTAAGCTCATATTATTTTATAAACTTATAAATAAACCTAGATCGTAAAGAACAATATAACAAAAATATATATAAACACGTAAATGAAGTATTAGAAAAGATTAGGGTTATGTTTAGACCTTAAAAGAGTGGATGAAGATGATACACAAAATCTAACCTAAGTATTTTACACCAAATACTTTCAAGAAAACCCTAGTTTCTTTTATAAAACCCTAGCTTCCTCTTGAATTTAAACCCTTGTTTAATTACCAACCAAGCTTCCAAATTTCCTAGCAACACCTTAGATATCACTAATAATAAACCTTGTATGCTTGTATCTTTGTAAAATCAAAAACTAAGAAGTGTTTTGTGTTGTGGTTTGTAGTCGTGGGCTATGAGAAGAGAAATGGGAGAGTTTCTTGCTTTGAGTTCTTGAAATGTTAAGTGTGTGTAAGTTTAGCTTTTTGACTCCTATTTATACAACATAGCTTGCAAAAATACCACTTAATCAAAACTATGAAATGGATTTAAGGGTGATCGGTTTTGGAGTTCTTAGGGCAAGGGTTTAGGACATAAAATAATTCTAGGGACATGGTGAGTGTAAGAGACAACATGGTGTAATGTAAGATGAGTATGACTTGTGTAAGATTGATAAGAAAGGAGCTTCAAGAGCATGCATCTATTATCTATGTTTCAGTCGAATAACTAGCCACGGGGCTATCGGGACAAGAAAGTAAGTCTAGTGAATGAACGGTATAAAGGTTATTATCCAATGGTTTTACACATAGTTTGTTCTGATAGTTAGTGGGGTAAGTTTGATTTAATTTGAAAGAGATTGTGTTATTGAGGCTTGTAAACCGGCCAAGGTGATTTAATCACAGTATAAGTGATGTAAACATTTGATTATTAAGAGGTATTAGTGGGTATTTGGTTGAAGTATATATGAGTTTATGGGCTTTACATGCATGCAGAAAGACCCCCACACCCCCCCCCACCCCACCACCACCCCCCCCCCCCCACCAATTGTAAAACGCAAGAATGAAAATAAATCTTCCGAAATGACATAAATTATACTTTGTTATAACATTATTGGAACGTAAACTTTATTTGTTTGATGCCGTTTACGTTGAATGCTTATTTTAGTTACGCGATTTAACTTAACGATAAAATTTAAAAGTAAACGCGTAAAAGTCTTAATAAATAAATAATTGAATATGTGAAGCCGTAAAAGGACCTGAAAATAATGGATTGTTACAGTCTTCCACCGTTAAGGGAGCCCCTTTATCCGACAAGGCTCAAGACCAGGCACTTGTCGAGGGTGTGGTATTTCGTGCAGAGAATGCAGATATTCTTTCGAAATTGATCTTCACCGTTCCCATGTGAACTCAGGACCTCTCCTATGAGTTCCATCGAACCTTTGAGAATGGGAATACGACTTTACTTTACCGTTTAGATATTCACGATCCATGATCTACACTGGTTCTTCAACAAAAGGAGCCCTATACATCGATATGTATCGCTTCATACACGGGAGGATAGCCAACGGCTCGTTGGATAAACACTTCTTTAAATTGGATACGTGAAACGTGTTATGAACCCTGCTTAACTGTTGAGGAAGTTCGAGTCTGTAAGTAACGGTTCCGACTTTTGCTAACACCTTGAAAGGTCCAATATACATCGAGTTCAACTTTCCCCGTTTGCCAAAATGGATAACCCCCTTCCAAGGTGACACCTTCAATATGACTCGGTCACCAACTTGAAATTCTAAAGGCTTACGCCTCACATCGGCGTAACTCTTCTGGCGATCACAAGTGGTTTGAATTTTGCTCTTGATTTGAATGATCTTTTCGGTTGTCTCTTGAATAAACTCTGGACCGGTGAGCTGAGCATCTCCGACCTCGACCCAGCAAATAGGCGATCAACACTTTCGACCATAAAGTGCCTCAAATGGGGCAGCTTTAATGCTAGTATGATAACTGTTGTATGGAAATTCGATTAGCGGTAAGTGTCTATCCTAACCATTCTTAAAGTCTATTACGTAAGTGCGTAACATATCTTCTAGTTTCTGAATGGTTCTTTCGCTTTGCCCATCGGTCTGCGGATGGTAAGCAGTACTCATATCTAAACAAGTACCCAAAGCCTTTGAAATGCCCTCCAGAAATTTGACATGAATCTACCGTTACGGTCACAAATGATTGAGACTGGTGTTCCATGTCTCGTGACTACTTCCTTTAAGTATAGTCTTGCCAATTTGTCCATGGAGTCATTTTCCCTCATCGGTAAAAAGTGTGTAGACTTAGTAAGACGGTCTACGATCACCCAAATGGTATCATAACCATCTGACGTCTTAGGGAGCTTGGTGATAAAATCCATGGTGATATTGTCCCACTTCCACTGAGGAATCTCGGGTTGCACCAACAAACCAAATGGTTTTTGGTGTTCAGCTTTGACCTTTAAGCATGTCAAACACTTGCTAACATAAGTGGCAATATCGGCCTTCATGTTAGGCCACCAGTATAATTTCTCCATGTCTTGGTACATCTTGTCGGAACCCGGATAAACAGAATATTTTGACTTGTAGGACTCATGCATAATCAAGGTCCTCATATTACCATAGCATGGTAACCAACTTCAGTTATTTAAACATAGAGTTCCATCGACACGGGGTTACAACTTTTCCTTTGGGAGATCCTTCCTGATCATACCTCCTACATCTTCAGCTTCGAAGTTTTCCGGTTTCATTGCTTCTATCTGAGCTTCCAAAAATTGCTTGGGGAGATCCAAACCAATAGTCATAACCAAGGGTTAAACCCGTAATGGCTTAATCCGTTCTTTACAGCTTAAAGCATCGGCCATTACGTTTGATTTCTCCTGGTGATAACGAATTTCACAATCGCAATCACTAAGCAACTCCAACCAACGATGTTGCCTCATGTTCAACTCATTTTGATCAAGAATGTGTTGTAAACTTTTGTGGTCAGTGAACACAATGCACTTTGTTCCGTACAGATAGTGTCTCTAAATCTTTAAAGCGAACACTACTGCTCCTAACTTCAGATCATGAGTCATATAATTTTTCTCATGGATCTTCAGCTGACGTGATGTATAAGCAATCACCTTCTCGTTTTGCATTAAGACAGTACCTAACCCTTTATGCGAAGCATCGCAATAAACAATAAAGTTCTCAGCTCCTTCGAGTAAAGCCAAGATAGGTGCACTACATAATTTCTCCTACAATAATTGAAAAGCTTTTTCTTTCTTGTCACCCCAATCAAACTTGACCTTCTTTTGAGTAAGCTTGGTCATTGATTTGGTGATCTTCGAAAATCCTTCAATGAACCTTCGATAGTAACCAGCGAGACCTAAAAATTGACGAATCTCCGTTGGTGTCTTAGGAGATGCCCAATCTTTAATAGACTCGATTTTGGCGGGATCCACATGAATACTGTGACTGTCAATCGCGTGACTAAGGAACTGTACTTTGGGAATCCAAAATTTACACTTGGAAAATTTGGCATACAACTCCTCCTTCTTAAGCAACTTCAATATTAACTTGAGATGCTCTTCATGCTCTTGCTTGCTCTTTGAGTAGATCAAAATATCATCAATAAAGACAATCACAAATTTGTCCAAATATGGTTTGCACACCCGATTCATGAGATCCATAAATACAGTCGGTACGTTTGTCAAACCAAAAGGCATAACTTGAAATTCATAATGGCCGTAATGAGTTCTGAATGCGGTCTTCGGGATGTCTTCTTCACGAACTCAAAGTTGATGGTAACCCGACCTCAGGTCGATCTTCGAGTAGACACTCGACTCTTGAAGTTGATCGAATAAATCATCAATTCTTGGAAGAGGATAACGGTTCTTCACCGTTAGCTTATTTAATTCCCGGTTATCAATGCACATCCGGAATGATCCATCCTTCTTTTTGACAAACAAGACCGGAGCTCCCCAAGGTGAGTAATTGGGTCTTATAAAGCCTTTGTCGGAAAGTTCCTGTAGTTGATCCGACAATTCTTTCATCTCGGACAGAGCCAATCGATAAGGCACCCGTGCTACTGGTGCAGCACCAGGTATCAATTCAATTTGAAATTCCACTTGTTGAGTTGGTGGAATGCCCGAAAAATCTTCAGGAAATACTTCGGGAAAGTCTCGAACAATAGGTACGTCTTCAAGTCGCTTCTCCTCCGACTTGTCTTCAGCCTTCTTTGCGGTAATATGTGCCAAAAAGACCTGACATCCTTTTAGCAAATACTTTTGAGTTTTAGTGCACGAGATGATGTTTAACCGAGGCTCGTGTCCGTTGTTGCTTCCGTCACCACAAAAAATTAAAATTTCATTTCCAAAGGGAACACAAACAAGTTTCTCATCACAGACGATTACGGCAAGATATTTTGTTAACCAGTTCATACCAATTATGAAATTAAAGTTACCGAGATCTACGGGCATTAAATCAATGTTGAAAGGATGATTCAAAAAATTTAATGTGCAGCCCCGTATAAGTGTATTAACCTCAATTATTTTACCGTCAGCTAACTCGACGTCATAACCATGATCTAGTGTAGTTGGAACGATATCAATTAGAGAACTAAATGCAGAAGACACGAAACTCCTATCGGCACTAGTATCAAATAAAATAGAAGCATAACGGTTGTTTAGGAGGAACATACCCGTAATGACATTGGAGTTCGGGTTTGTCCCTGTCGTGCCCACAACATAAGCTATAACACCCTCATTTTTACATATAGCGGCGGAAGCTAATCTGGGGTATTATTTCATAGTACAACAGTCATAATTATAGAAAACGAATCGTAAAGAGACGTTTTTAAAAGATAAGTTATCATTCATTTATTCATCAGAGTTTTTACAAAAAGTGAGGTCCCAACATCTAAAAACATAAAGTTTGAATGATAACAGTTTAGCCATCTTCAAGTCCGTGCCACTCCGTGCCTTAAGTTGCTCAATTACCTGAGATAAACATGCTAAAAAGTCAACACAAAGGTTGAGTGAAATTCATAGGTTTAAGTAAAGTAGTTTGAATACAAGTTCAATAGTGGGTTACGTTGTTATACACCCATAGTTTGTAATAATTGCAACACATACAATTATCATGAAAAATAGTATTATTGCCCTAAACTCATGACACCGAAGCCTTAGGTTAATCAATAACCACAAATAATTGCCCCAACGGGTGTCTTTGCCAAACACCCGTAAAGTTATTCAAATGTGTGTTATTGGTTACCGACAGTATAGGTACACCAACGGGGAGTCCAGTCCCAAATAGATCTATTCACAGCATTCGCGCTTACCCCGACGAGTAATTAACGGTTCATGATAGTGGGGACTTAATGGCAAAAGTAGGGACTTAGGCAATAATGTATCAGGATAGCATACAGAAAAATACTTGCATTCATGGTTTATAGCATGTATCCCCCTCGCGGGTTTATGAAACATATAAAAGATAGAATGCGAGGCTATGAACTCACCTTAATAGTACAGGGAAATCTGATTGATGGCAAAAGTATATGAAATGAAAGTAACGACTTCGTCACACAACCTGGGTAATATGTCAAGTCTTAGTTTGATTGGATATGTTTTATGTCATAATGAAATATCACTTTGATTGGATTTATTATGGAAATATCGTATCACTGTTCGGGCCATCATAATTCAGAGGTCATGTAGTAAACGTTTGAGGAGCCAGGACACTTTAAATCGTAAATCCAGCAAACTCGTCAAAACGTATACCCAAATGAAACCCCTTACATGAAGCTCCCTAGTAATGTGATACATTATAGTTTTAAGTTTCTTCAAAAGCTAGAATAATTTATATATATATTTTTATAATTAATATAAATATATAATATTTTATAAGTTTGCAAAATTGGCAATATTTATCCTTGGTTTATAAACTTTTACAAGTTTAGCCCTTTATATAAAAAGTATATATATATATTAAACCTTTAACTTTGAAAGTTGCCAAAATAAGTCCTTATAGTTATAACTTTAAAATAATGACATTTTAAGCCCCTTTAGTTATAAATTTTAGAAAGTTACAATATATACCCCTTGCATAGAATACTTTTGCAAACCAAGTTCAAAAAGCCATGCAAGCTTATTTTAAGATTCCAAATGATATTTTCAGGTTATAGCTTAGTAGAATAAGCTAAAATAAGACGTTCTAATGTAACAAAAGTTTAGAAAAAGGATTCGTTTGCTAGAAAATCAAAACGGGTCGTTTTTAGGGTTTTTACCAAAAACACATGGGTTTGAGGATTCAAAGCTTCAAACAAGAGTTTATATATGATCTTAAGAGTATTATGAACATTATTGTACAGAATATAAGCTTATGGAACAAGATCTTAGGCTTACTTGAGCTAAAATGGGTCGAAATGGGGTTTTTGGGTTCGTACGCCTAGTAACGACTTCAAGGCTTTGTTTTTCTTGCTTCTTGGCTACTATTATGAGCTTAGGGACTTATCTTGATCTTCTATTGCTATTCTGGAAGGCTAGAATTCCATTTGAGGGTATGAGATGAGATGTGTGGGATGAAATGAAAAGGGTGCTTGGTTCGGCTATATATAGGGGTAAAAACACTTGGTGGCCAAGTTTTCTTAGCATCTAAGGGCTTGATAAGTGCATAAGCTAGCTGAGGTGACATCTAGGGTGAGTCATGAAATATTAGGATGAGGTGTAAGGGTGTAGAGGGTTTTGGTTTACAATTATGTGACAAAAAGGGGTGTTTGGTGTACATATGCTTGTAGTAGCTTACAAGGTGGTGATGGAGGTGGTTGTAAGCTACTTAGGTGGATGCTTGGTGATGTCATAGAGGTGCTTGGTTGCTTAAAAATGGGTAAAAATGAAGTAAAAGGGTGCCGGGTTCATTAATTATGGGTTAGGGTTTAGGGTTTTAAAATGTGGATTAGGGTTAGGATTAGGGATAGATTAGAGTTTAAGATTAAGGTTTAGTGTTAGGATTAGGGTTAGGATTAAGGATTAAGGTTTAGTTTTTTAGGTTTTATGGATTAGTTCTTAGGGATTAAAGTGAAATTAGGGTTTTAGGATTTCGTTTAAGGTTTAGGGTTTGAGATCAGGGTTTAGAAAGGATTTAGGGATTAGGTTTAAGGTTTAGGTGTCATGTATTAAGTGCTTGTACCTTGTGTTAAAGTGGTAGTAAAGTTTAAACATGATTTAGGAGGTAAAATCACCTAGTTTGACTTTCTTGCATTATTGACTTATACTTTGAGCTTTAATATGTTGTACATTGACTTGGAGGGAAAATATAATTCAAATATTGTGCATTGTACACTTGTATACATGCTTTAAAGGCTTGCACATTATATATGTATACATTACATATAATTAGGGTTTTGATATAAACGTTAACGTGTAATGCTTGTTTTGAAGTACATTTAAAAAGTACTTTACATGAATAATTACTTGGTAAAAATGATATTAAATATAGACTTGACATATTAGGATTATATACATGATAAAAAACTAGATATAGATGGCATTGATAGAGGTTGCGTGAATTATGTGGAACTCTATCTTCTTGCTCCCTCTTAATTTTATATATGTTTGACACCAAAAATATGATACCAAGTTGTAAAAAGAATATAAAACTGAGGGTGAGACAGTGTTGAACACATAATTTTGAAAGATTTTGAATTGTTATTGAGAAATTCTTGAAAAATTGTGTTTAACTCTTTAAAAAACCACATGTTAGAAGACTTCTCTTCTAATGCTAAGGATAAATGCACTTATGCGTACACTGTCCTTTTCTTGAGCATAAAACTTTGAATGTCTTGTAAGAACAGCTCAAGACCGAGAGATTTGATTTTCTCGTTGTTAGGATAAGTTATATTTATAGATAAACTTTTCTTTATTTGAAGTCCATGTTATGTACTGAATTGCACATAAGCAATAAAGAAAATTAGAAATGACATGTTTTGAAATGTTTGAACTCTTGCTCGAACTTCATTTACACACCCGTGTCAATATTAATCGACATTTCCAGGCACGTAAATGTTATCGATTCGAAGAGACATGTCGAGAAGATTCTTTTTGGAATTTTTTTTGATTTTTTTTATTTTGTATTTGCTTTTTGAAATTTTATATTTTTGTATTTGGTTTTATAGGTTTTATATTTTTGTATTTTGTTTTTCTCAAAAATATTTATAGTTTGATGTTTGATTAAATATCAAGCATTCTCATTTGCGAAAACCTCTAGTTCTGCTGGAGTCAAACATCTCATACCAATTCGTCTGACGAGATACTGAAACCTTTCTTCGGGAAAGGCTTTAGTAAACATGTCAGCTAATTGGTATTCAGTTCTGACAAAGTGCAATTCAATTATACCACGTTCAACTTGTTCCTTTATGAAATGGTAACAAACATTGATGTGTTTGGTACGGGAGTGTTGCACGGGATTGCATGATATTGCTATGGCTGACTGAGAGTCGCAGTACAACGGTATTTTGTTGTATTTAAAGCCATAATCCTTAAACTGTGTCCTCATCCAAATTACTTGAGCACAACTCGCAGATAACGTCACGTACTCCGCTTCTGCTGATGCCATTGCAGTGCAGTCCTGCTTCTTTAACATCAGCTGACTAGCTTATCACCTAGGAACTGTATTCCTCCAAAAGTACTTTTGCGAGTATCAAGACATCCGACGTGATTGACATATGAAAAAGTCGTTAGTTCGAAACCAGAATCCTTCGAATACTAGAGTCCCATATTGATGGTTCCCTTTAGGTATCAGAAGATCCTTTTAACCTATTTGAGGTGCTTTTCCGTTAGTCTTTCTTGATAACGTGCATAATAACATACTGCTTGTACTAAGTCTGGTCTACTAGATGTCAGATACATGAGTGACCCAATCATACTATAGTAGTTTGTTTGGTCAACGGGGTTTCCACTAAAGTCTGCATCCAGTTTAGGTTTAGTAGCCAATGGTGTACTAATGCTGTCACATTTATCCATACCATGTGTTTTGAGTATTTCTAAAGCATACTTGGCCTGGTTAATTAAGATACCTCATGGGGATTGGTGGATCTGAAGTCCTAAAAAGAATTTCATTTCCCTCATTAAGGATATCTCAAATCTACTATGCATTAGTTTTTCAAACTTTTTAGAATATTTAGGGTTTGTAGACCTAAAAATTATGTCATCAACGTAAATTTGCACAAGTAGAATGTCCTCTCCGTATCTTATCATATATAGAGTTGGGTCAATAGTACCTTTAGTAAAACCTTTAGACATCAAGAAATTTGAGAGTTCATCATACCAGGCTCTTGAAGCTTGCTTCAATCCATATAGAGCCTTCCTTAGACGGTAAACTATTTTTGGATGATCAAGATCAACGAACCCATCTGGTTGAGCAACATAAACCTCCTCCTTTAGTGGACCATTAAGAAATGCCATTTTCATGTCCATCTGGTAGATTGGAAAAGATTTGTGTGCTGCGTAGGCGACGAAAAGCCGAATAGCTTCCAAGCGAGTAACTGGAGCAAAAGATTCCTCGAAATCAATACCCTCTTCCTGTGCATACCCCTTAGCTACAAGTCATGCTTTATTGCGAATTACAGTTTGATCTTCATCCTTTTTGTTCTTCCATAACCACTTTAGCTTGATGACTTTCTTGCCAAATGGTTTGTTGACGAGTTCCCAGACTTGTAGTCTATCAAATTGATGAAACTCATACTGCATTGCCTCGATCCATACAGAATCAACCATTGCTTCCATAATGTTTTTCGGTTCGGCAGTACTCACGTGAGCGCAAACATACACAGTTCAGGATCTGTTGCAAGTCGTCGTCTTGTTTGCACTGGCTTGGATGGATTTTCATGAACTTGTTCTAATGGGTGATCTTTAGTCCATTAGTGTTCAGATTGATGACATTGGTAGCATGTATGCATGTTTGAATTATCAACATTATGAGTAGATGACTCTGCTTCTTCACGTACCGGTGTACTAAAGATGTTGTAAAATTCATTTTCGTCAATTTGTGCATCTGCTGCTTGATCATTGTTGTTTTCCTCAGCATTGACATTTGTTGTTAAAGTGATCGGTTCTGTTTTAGGTTGAATAGTTATTGTAGGTTGTGTGTTTTGTTTTGTAGAATTATCATAGAGGGAGGAAGACTTTGACATACTTTGATTTCTAACAGTAAAGTATTCTTCGAACAAAGGAATGAATTGAAATTCCAACTCTTGTAATGACAGAGCATTTGTGTCTGCTGGAGGAGAAACATTTGGAACCAGCGTTGAACTTAAAGGTTCATTGATGTGGTATTGAATGCCGAGTTCTGAACGGTTATGATCAGAAGTCTTTTGTAGTTGTGGCGCGGGGCCGGAGTTGTCATAATCTAGCACCTTTGATAATTCCTTGATTTCATCAACGTTGATATGAATAGATTCAACTATCAATCTGGTTCTCTTGTTGTAGACTCTATATCCCTTTGACTGAGTAGAGTATCCCACCAAAATGTACGAATCCCCTTTTTCTTTCATTTTGTCTAGGTTTTCACCATCTCGGGTTATGTAACAAGTGCAACCAAAGATGTGAAGGTGTTTAATAGAAGTTTTTCTGCCATTGATGATGTGATATGGTGTCTTTTTGTGTCTGGGGATGATGATAGATCTATTCTGAGTATAACATGCGGTTGCTATAGCTTCAGCCCAAAAGAATAATGGAATTTTAGAAGCTGAAAGCATTGTTCGAGCAACCTCAACAAGAGTACGATTTTGTCTTTTGACAACACTGTTCTGTTCAGGTGTTCGAGGAGTGAAAGTTTGATGTTCAATGCCTTCTTCTTTAAAATAAGCGTGGAGTGTCTTGTTTAAGAACTTTGTGCCTCTGTCAGTACAAATAGTAATCACCTGGGATTGAAGGTTTCGTTGAATCATCTTGAGAAAGTCTTTAAGTACTTCTGGTGTTTCATCCTTGGTTCTTAGAAAGAGAGTCCAAGTGTATTGTGAGTAGTCATCAACGATCAGCAAAATGTATTTCTTTCCATTTATGCTTTCAATCCGTATGGGACCACATAAGTCCATATGAAGCAAATTTAACCATCCTTTTGAACTTGGAACAGCCTTTGTCTTGAATGTGCTTCTTTTTGCTTTAGCCAGTTCACAAGATGAACACAGTTGATCCTTGACATATTTCAACTTTGGTAAGCCGTTCACAATATCCTTCTTAGAGAGAAAGTTGATGGTGGTAAAATTAAGACGAGAAAGTCTTCGATGCCATAACCATGCTTGAGTTGGTGAATCTTTTGCCAGAAAACAGATTGGAATTGGTGAAGATGTATCTTGAAGAGAAATGGTGTAGAGATCAGATCCACGATTACCGATAAGTAAATCGTTCCCCTGAAGATCTCTCACAAAGCAAGTAGATTTACAAAATGAAACCTCAAAATCTCCATCACAAAATTAACCAACCGAGAATAGATTGTGATTAAGGCCTTCGACCTAATAAACCCTCTTGATCATGATGTTTCCTTGAACCAAACCCCCATAATCAAGAATTGGAGCAAATTGATCATTTGCAAAACGACCAGTACCCAGATATTTATCTACGAAATTACACAGTAGCTTAATGTTTCCAGTTATATGCTTTGTGCATCTAGAGTCAACAATGAATAGGATGAGTTGCACAATCTGCAAGAGAATTAGAGGAC